>VUQG01029266.1:26652-42049 GCA_015106755.1 Etia nguti | reverse complement strand
TGGTCAGTGGTTGTTGATCAATGGTCATGAGAATTTGCATAATTAAGATTAAGGAACTGACCTCCCAGCCCATTGTTCGGTTCAGTGGGCTGGTTTCAGTCGTTATGCAAATGTACTGTTTATAAGATTGGGGAAACCTGCAGTCAGCTGAGACTGAAGAAGTCACTTGGATGAGTGACGAAACGTTTCTCCCACAAAACGCTACGTCCAGATGAACAGAATCAACTTTTGGAGATTTACTTTCCTGGATGATTGAGAATGCATCAAGACATGTCCAAAAATCATTATACAAGGCTTCAAAATAGGACATTACAGAAGAATGGGGTATTAAAACCATACTGATGATACACAGAAGTACACACAGTATGGAATGAAGAGGGCATGGTGCTTTTTATTTTTACCCTATAATTTTTCTCATAAAGCTTAGACTGATGCTCCATCAATAACCATAATGATACCCGTGTCACTCATTCGACTGTGGCCTACAAGTGAACCCTAAAATAAGCATATCGCATTAATTTTGATGTGAAATAAAATACTGTAAATTTGTTAGCTGACAAGATCGTGAGTTCCTTTATCGAGAGCGCTGGTTGATTCCAGCAGCATGTAAAATGACTTTTGTGTATTTCAGTGGTAATTTTGGGGAATTAAAGGGTTTCCATTTCTGACACAAGCTCCATGAATCAGGTTTAAATGGTTTTAATATGGTTTCATTAAAAATCTGAGAAAATCTAAATTCTTTGTGAGCAATTAATGATTCTCATTTTCTCCGGAGTGCTCACACTGGAAGGTAATTACTGACACAGCTCGCTGATGAATTCCTATCTGCAAATTATAAAGGGAAATTATAAAATGTGCTCATTGCAGCCATAAAGCAAATAGCCCTGATAATGAACCTGTTGTCGAGAAACACTGCCCTCCATGGAGCTCCTCCTCTACCTCGGAGACCTCTGAAGCATCAGCCTGCCCTGCCTGGCCTAAATGTAGACCATGTCTCTTGACATACATGAACACGGTCTTTGTACTGCTGTAAGACCTGCAAGTAAATACCCTGGCTGTTTCACAGAAATATACAAAGAAAGTGACATGTTAGAGCAAGCTTTGAGATTATAAGATTTGTCAGTTCCATGCATTGAGATTTGCAGATCTGAAAAGACTATTATTGAGCTCAACTGGCTGGCCTCACATGCTTGACTCTGTAATACAGTGACTGTAAATTGACACATGTAGAAATGTTGTGTACTTTCAGAAGAGGGTTCATTCGTTCTCATGTATGTGTTGAGTGACCTTGATTGACAGCAGTGTCATATGACTGGAATAAACCCCCCAAAATGGAAAAACATCTAAGATCGTCTACGATGACGCCATCTTTATGCCGTGAACGTGTTGCTGTGTGGTTTGGACTCCTTCCAATGAATACATTGTAATTCTATGCTTTATGCCTACACTTTAATCTTAGTTGGCCCACAATACAATCTCAAGAATATAGATTACCTTCTGTTTTATTTGGTGAAATGACATGATATGGCATTATTTATTCATTTATTTATGGAAGCATCAGTACACCTCCTTTGCACCCCCTGCCTTGTGGGAAACACTGCAGGAAACGCTGTACACCTTCAATGTTGCTCACTGTCCCCAAGCATCCAGAACATATAGATAGATGAAGATCTCAAAAGCCATAGTTTGTACAGCATATTGTCCAGTGATGTTTAGTAATTTAGTAATTTTTCTGATGCTGTTACTGTAGCTGCATATAATGTAGGCCTCATTTCCCTTTATGACTGGACTAATACAGAATTCCATTTTCCAAATGTTCCTACTTAACCTTTCACCTCTACATCCTTTGTCCTTCTCCGATCTAATGCTGTGCTGATTACGCATGTATGACTGGGTTCAATGGGGATTCTAAAGGAAGAGCAACATAACCATTATCAAATTAACTGGAGTCTGGTCAGTGCATGCAGACCATTTTTTAGTCTCCAAACCCCACTATGACCCCTCAGCAAATGAAATGCTTATAATAACGTTGACCTTTTATGTTCTTCCTAGACACATTAGTGCAGAGTGGGCCAAATATATTGTAGAAAGTACCTGGGGCTAAATATAGGTGCAGACTAAAGACCTTTTTTAACTGGAGGACCTTGTTTAGGGATGTTTTGGAGACATAAAGAGACTTTTTCTGGGGTAGATACATCTAAGTAGCCATGAAAAAGTACTGAGCCGTTTGTGAGGCTAAGAGATGTTGTTCTGGTTAAACTCATAGCAGCATCTTTTTTAAATGCCTACAACCATCAGTCTTCTAATCTCAAATGTAACCATCGACATCAAATGAAACTTATGTCAGCTAACCCAAACAGCAAAGCAGCAACCATCTCAGTTCCTTCCATAGTTGTTGGCATTGGTTTTTTTTCTGGTTGTTTATTTATGGCTCTATTGGCTGCTTTGGTCAATCACAAAATCATAACGTCGCCTTTTCAAATGAAACATGGGGTAGCGTTTGTGACAGGTTTTTGTTTGTTTTGTTTTTACAATTCATATTGCGACATATTCTATAATGTCTTCTACAGCACAAGCTCTTATTTCTGTCTTAACCATGATATCTACTAGCACTCTTCTTTAGCAGTCCCTTTAGCTGTGATCAGAACAATTATAAGTGCTTTTAAGCAATGCTCTTTTTACAGGCAACTTGTCAGATTATACGATTATTGCCTTTAAATGCACAAACTCTTTCTAAGTTTTTGCTCATTGGTATCTTTGGATTGTTTGGGTTCATATCGATGGTAATCCAGGTTGTACCTCACAAAAAGTGCCTTCAAATGAGTATTGATCTGAGTTTGAGCTATATGAACAAAAGTGGATTTCTCAAGACATGCATTTATTATTCACAAATAGGATCATTAAGAAAAAGGTTAGAGTTCTGTTGATGCTGTAACAAATGTCAAACCTTACCACTTCTACTGTGTACTTTTATGCAGACCTTTAACAGTAAATGTACCAGCCAAGCAAAAAAGATGTTTGTAAAAGTTTTATAAGGTGTGAATACTTTCACCAGTCTAAGAGAGATAGAAATGGCCCAGGCCTTTTCTCTCTCTCACACACAATCTCTCGATCCCTTTCTCACTTTCTTTTCTCTCCTTTATTTTTGTTTTTCTTTGATTTGGCCTCAGGTAGAGTCAAGCCGGTTGACATTCAACCCACAATAGTCCTATGAGGAATGGTGTTTGTTAAAGGCAGCTGAAAAGAGAACTTCATGCTGCATGAAACCACAAGGCAAACTCAAGAGTAAGGTCAGGTTGTAGGGCTGGATTTTTGTTACATGGATGCCAGAGTGATGTTTTCAGTTTGTTTTTATATTTTTGATTTTATTTTAGCTGGATTACCCAAAAGAAAAAACCCCAAAAAGCATTCATCTGTATTTCACAAAACAGAGATGGAGATTGGGCATAGGAAGAAGTCATTCACACTTTCTTTTAAATTGCATCCTCTGCCAAGATCACTGCTTAACCCTAACCCTATTTTGCACTTTCTGACCAGCGTACAGTTAATTTTAATGGTACTTGGAAATGAAGTGCTGTTTTCTCAATCCTCTACAAAAAAGGACTTTTAGTTTTACTTATTAAAAATGTATTACATGCTGTCAAGGGCCAAAACAATTCTGGTATACAACCAGAATTCTTTTTGCAATCCTTCCTGCTGGCTATTAAACAAAATGCATGTTTAAGGAACTTTAGCACTCGCTGCCAAATTCCCACATTTAAGAGTTAATAAAACCTTTTTCCTTATTTTCTGTTATATATAAACTATTCCAGTGTGGATGCTCATATTAAACATTGCTAAAGATTCAAAAAATCAAGTCAGCATATGTACAAACAATCCCTCCGTCTCAAAATCACAGACTGCTCTAATGCTTTATTTTAAATAGTTTTTTTATACTCTTGAATTTATGGTGGAATATAGAGAGGAAATCCCTGACATGGACATCTCAGACAAAGCAGGTAGGTGGGGCTTCGCTGCCCCATCCACCTCCTGTTTAAATCTTCTGTTTACCAGAGGCAGTGAATTAGGAGAAAGCTGGTTTAAACAGGGGGACATCAATAACAATTGGGCCCCATGAAGTCTATTGTATATGGAGCTGAAAAATAACAGAATAGTCCTACTTTTAAAATGCCCTTCAAATGCAGGAAAAGGTACAGGATGTCAGTTTTCTCTGTGACGCTCTCATAATGGGAAATATGAAATCATGTATCAAAGCTGTTATATCAAAGCTTTTCAAAGGGCTTTTTCAACTGAGCAGTGATGCTGTATGTCAGTCACATAACACATTTCCATTTGAAAGCTGTCTGTGCACACTTCCTGTCAGCTAATGGATATTAGCTGTCAGTAAAACTGTGAACATGTAGGCACAGCTATGAGCTATGTGGACTCACTCTCTGTGTGAGAAGGAAGCGCCAGTCTGGCCAGCAGCAGGAGATGAAGAGCTGCCCTGGTGAGAGGCGACAGTCGTCTAAATCTAAGGTCCATGGTCCGACTGCTGGTAAACTCTCCTCTGGTGCTGATGCTGCTGTTAAATGGCTATGACCTCACAGGTTCATAGGTGGACACCTGCAATGAGAGAAGAAAAAATGATTTTGAAGTCAGAGGTTCTGTACAGCACATGGTGTGCGTGTGCCTTCACATCAGTGTACTTGAGTGTGTCATCATGCACTTGTGGCTAAAGTGTTGTATGTTCTTTTTTAATACAACCTCAGTTAAAAGAGTCAGACACACTTGCAGAGCACACACGCACACGTCCTAATGATAATTAAACATCTGAAGGTAATGAAGTCTACCAGGTCTGCACTAAATTGTAAATGTACTAAAAAGCAAAATTTTTTTTCAATCTTCTATTGTGCAATTTTGAGCTTGTGCAAACTGAAGCCTCAGTTTCCTAGTGTTAGCTGACAAGAGTATCACCTCATTGCGTGTCCTACCGCTGTAGCCATATGCATCAAGGTTTGACATGTTGTGTGTTCAAAGATGCTCCTTTGAATACGTTGGTTGTAATAAACCGTTATTTGAGTGACTGTTGCCTTCCTGTGAGCTCAAAGTAGTCAGAGCTTTGACTTCAACGAGACATTTTTGCCCTGAGAATTGCTGATTTTTTCCCTCTTTTTTTTGAGTCATTCTCTCCAAACCCCCGAGAAAGCTGTGCAGCAAAAATCCCAGTAGATCAGAAGTTTCTGACAGACCACCCTGTCTGGCACCAACAACCATCCAGTGTGCAATGTTACTTAACTCTTCTTTTTTTCTCATTTCAATGCTTGTTTTCAACTTCAGCAGGTCTTCTCGACTATGGCTACATGCCTAAATGCAAAATGTAGTTGCTGCCGTGTGGTTGGCCGGTGAGAATGTCTTTCTGGTGGCTACACCTGCAGGATGCATTTGGCATGGGACTGTGTGAGTCACACGAATAACAAGTCAGAGAGCTTTGGTTTTAGAATTTTGTTATGTCTTCGATTTTTGGACCCAGCACAGTGATTTTCTTTTTCTTCCAGAGTTTTCTCATGTGGGTAAGTTAGCATTACTGTACAGAGTAAGGTATAAAGTTACAAAGCATCAGACCTGATGGTGATGGCAAAGTAATGGCAGATGGTACAGTCATGTCCTGTGTGCTGGTAGTTTGAAAAACTATATCAAACACAATTTTATGTTTGTAGGGTAAATATTCACTACACCTTTACAGCAATCTCACACCTGTTGAAGGCACCTTCAGCAGAAGTGTTGCATTGCATATCTGCAAGTCTAAGGTTTTGGTTTAGCTGGTGTCAATTTAATTGGTGATATTTGTCTGAGTTTAAGGCTTTGTTTCCAGTGCTTAAGTAAGGTGTCTGTGGGACATACTGAAAACATCAATAAATCACACCTACGACACATCTGTCTCACACACATTGGTTAACCAGTTAATCAGAAACTCCAGCTATCAGGAAACACCAGTATCTGCTCTGGATATGGTTCACCGAAAGGTCAGTCACAGAGAAGTTGGTCGGTCATTATATTTGACTCCATAATCAGGGATGTCCGATTAAGAACAAGAGAAAAATCCAGTTTTTCAGGCTCCACTGTTCTAAGAACAAAGAGATGGTTCTCATGCTTCATCGATTATTTTCCAACATCTGCTACAATCAACTGGCAAAAACACTAAAAGTCAGCTTTGCTACCAGCTGCCAACACTTCACTGAGTCACCAACATACTGGAGGTCATTGCTCTCACCAGTGTGGTTCTACTATTAAACCATAGAGGTAGCAGTCTAAGCAGAGATGCCACTAACTCCAGTTTTCCCAGCAAAGACACAAACAAGTTACCAAGCCACCAGAGAGACATAATCTCTCCAGCACATCCTGGTCTGCCCTGATGTCTCTTTCCATTTGGACATGCCAGAAACATATCACTTAGGCCTAGACATAGACAGCTTGTTTCCACCAGTAAAAATAGTAACATAGATCAATCAGTGAAATCAAAGGTTTCATGTTCAGCTCTGCTTTTACTACAATCAACCACTCCACTTGTGAACAAAGCCCTGAGTTAATTGAACTTCTCAATTTGGAGCAGCAACTTAAAACTGTGGCCTCAGATTTGGGTGCTAATTCCCATCCCCACTGTATCAAACTATATCAACTATAAACCACCCCAGTGTGACGTTAAGGTCACTGCTCAAATAAACCAGAGGGAACACATCATTCACAAGCCTGGAAATTCTGTCCATAAAAGTTAAGAACTGGTGACAAAGACCAGGCCTGGGGGAGCTCAGTTCCCACTGGAAACAAGTTCATATAACAACTGAATTTCATATTAATGGCTGTATAAATTTTAACATGTGGCTGCACTCATCACTTAAAGATTCATAAATATCAAACTCTCTGTATTTAGAAACTGAACCTGAGTTGAAGGTATGGACCCGCAGCCCTCGCTTAAACTGCTCCGAAAAATGTGAATTTCTTTGCCTCCATTAGACAAAGGGGATGGAAATGTCATAAAGATAAGTGTCTACGGATTCCCTCAGCAGAAGAAATATCTCTTTTAAAATTATTAGTTTAACATCATGTTGTCACACTGAAATGTCAGGCTTTCATTTTTACAATTCTTGTCCTCCAGCCACCTGAGCACCCCCGTTTATATTGGATGTCTCTGAGCTCTTGCACTTTATTGCAATATATAATAATCATCATTACAAGTAAAATAACTCACTTGGAGGATTCAAAGTTGTATGTTTCTAATATGTTTCAAACATATTGCCAAATATAGTGAAAGGGTTAAACTAAAGAAAAGAAACAGCACAATGCAACAGCATTGCAAACTTCCTCCTTCAGGATGTAGACAAAACCACACGTCTCTGAAACAGTTTCAACAGAAACTCGCATGTCACTGCAGGACCACTGTATTTAAGTGGATAAATTGATGCTATTTGTATATTAATAAACTGGCAACTAAATATATTTGTGCACACATGGTCTACTGGCATGGATAGCTTGTCTGCATGATGCACCAGTACACATGCTCTACTGCAAAGATTTCCTTTTTTAAGTCATTGTGTGTTGATTTTTGCTTTGTGTTTCCTTTTGTCAATGCGCACTTTTCCTGTTGTATGTTCTACAATAAAAAACAAAACAAAAGATAAAGCAACAGAAGACCGTGGCTCTTCTAGCCCCTGTGAGCCATAGCAGTAAGACTGGGACAAAAAGTTCTTATAGAAGGACAGTTAAATAATTCAATCAGCTGTGATGCAAAGCATTCAGTGCAGCTAAAACAATGTGCTGCAGCAAATTGAAATATGTCTTTGCTCTAATATGTCTTTGCTTAACAAGCAGGCAGGAAACAGTGGGGTCCTCAGCCACATCGAACAGGAAGGCACAGTGATATGACAAATGTCTTCCAGTGAAGAGACTGCCCAGTAGAATTAACCTAAAATATGACTTGACAGTACTTGAGATAGAATGATTTATCCAGGCCAGCCTGTGCAATTATAAATAATTCTCTCCACAGGTGAACCTGGCTGCTATTTTAGAGTCTTCCACAAACACGGTAGCTTGTTTGTTACTGTGTTTCTTGTGGTGTCCACTGATTCCACAAGAATACAGAAATGCATTCATGGAGGACACAAGTACAGTACAACCCCATTTTTCCACCTTCACCGCACATCAACATCAAACATGAGCTCCAATAGAACAGCAAGGTCATGCAACTCCCATATGCCCCAGCACACATTAAAATCAGTGGTCAAAATGTAGTTTCCTTTCAATCTCCTCATTTCTTGAATGACGAAGTGAAACACGAATCCCCATCAGCATCTCTATCCATGCAGATGCACACAGTACTCTGTCAAAACCACTTGACAGCTAAAAACTTTCTTTTTTGGAGGAAAAAAAATCTCACAAACAAAGCTCTGATTGTTTTCCATCAGTTTGACTGAAAAACCCTCTTCCACTATTTACTGTAAAAGTTGAACAATTACAGAAAGTCTCACAGAAACAATTCAGAGAAAGTTTGGAGACAATTTCAAACATCTTTGACGCATCATTAAGTGTGCAGTGACAGGAAGGCAGGGAGGAGACTAAGTGCTGGATTTCCAGTGTTTCTGGAGCAGCATTACTGTCTGCCAATAGCACTGTAGAGACAGCTGCAACACTTTTATGTGCACTCAGCCATCTCACAAATCACAACATGCCCATTCTGCAGCAACTCACACTTCAGCTTACCAATCAAAGTGAGACCTCTTAAGCTGTATTGTATCTGATTTGTTTACTTTTCATTTTTATTCAAAATGAAATATCAATTATAATACCAATGACATATATCTGGAAGCCCCATTGTGCACCTCACAGCTCCTGTTTTATTGTTTTCTTGTGGGGTTTCCACAGTTCCCCTATGCCTGTGTGGATTTTCTTGAACTAAAGCAGTTTTGTTGACCCTGTGATGGATGGTGACATGTCCAGGATATACCCTGTCTCCTGGTCAAAGTCAAATGGGACTGGCCTCAGCTCCCCCCGCATCCCTGGATTAGATAACCATTTAAGAAATTTATGGATGTGTTGGATGGATCCATCCATTTTGTTCCTGCAAAATAATGCGATGAGTATGTTTCCGTTAATGAAAGGTGCATAGCCGGTTCTGTGGTAACATGAAAAGCACACAGGAATTTGGAGAAGTTTTGCAATAACCATCACAAGCCGAGTTTATCAACCAGTGTCTGTGTCCATTTGCATAGTTCTGAGAGTACACAGAGAGTAGGATTATGGGAGTTTCACCAATGCAAAGTGTTCATAATGCATTGGGTTAGCAACAAAGTGCATTTCAATTAGATCTATGACTTAAAAATAGAGTGTTTTTTTTTATATTTTACTACTGAAGGATACAAAGCTTTTGTTGTTTTTATGTGTATTCGGTCTTTTACGTCTGATACCAAGTATGTTTAATGAAAGAAAGAGACTTTTTGTTCATTGATATATGAACACAGAAATATGTGTGTGGTTGAGTGATGAATTACCGAGCAGTTGACAGAAGTATACTAGCTCCATCACAAGCTCCATTTCAGCTTAAGACAGAAAGAAGACGAAACAAGAAAAACAAATCTCAAGAAAAGAACACGAGCCACTGAAAAAACTCCGATTAAAAGAGCTTGCACTCTGTGTTTGCCTGTCGACTCTCTGTGAAGAGACTGCATTTCCTATCCAGCAGAGCAGCCTAAAAGAGTCTTTACATTATTTATGTGCAGCCTTCTACAATCTAGAATAGTTTATATCTGAGAAAAATTCTCAGAAATTTTAACCTTTATTCTTGAAAATGATACACTGACAACAAATGAGAAAAACATAACCTCTCAGGAATCCAACTTCCCGCAAGATTAGAAGAGAACTTTGTAGTGCCTCCTCATATACCAGCTTGTCAACATAAGCACCAATGTGGATGTCTTCATTCCAGTGTCCAAAAAATTACTGAGCTAACAAGTTTTCCATGCAAAGTACACTAGCGTGTTGCTATTTTTTGCCTGACATAACACTTTAGACACTGTACACCCTGGCCATTTCATTTCATTTATTACTAGATTTCTCATTTTGACAGTTATGCTTCATCTGATTTCATTTAGGTTTCTGCAGACATACACTCATAGCCTAAAGAGAAGCTAAGATGTTTGGTTCACAGTTCAACTGTTCTGGTTCACTCACAATACCCTCTCTAAAGCTACAACACTCCTCTCCAGTTCTCATCAGTGACCAGTAGTTGCAAACCAGCTTGTAAACGCAGGGAACTATTCATCAGGGGACAGGCCAGATTTTTCTCTCATGGCCAGGAGTAATGGCCAAAAACAGGAAAAACAAAAGACAGCAAATATGGGACTTGGATCAATCATGTGGGCACAAACATCACTCCAAATGAATTATTATGCAACTGTCTGCTAACAAGTGTAGGATAATACAGCTTGTTTTAACTCAGGTAAGGAAATTCAGAAAAAAAAAAAATCTTTATGCTGATGACAGCGTCTGTATGTATGTATGTGGTGCAGACAGTGGATGAGCTTCAGACTGAAATTTGCCCATTACAAATTGCTCTGCAGAGTTTCTCACTTGCCTGTTTTCTTTTAAAGTTGTTAGAGAGTTGCCTCACACATGTACCTAAGGTAAGTCTGATTAATACCAATAGCAGGGCCTCGGGGGTTAAAAAAAATCTGATTTATAAAGCAACACAAAAACAAGCTAAGACATCCCAAAGAATTCAGTGTGATTGGTATAACAGCAGAGAGATGATTCACTGTTGTTGAGTGATGCCAAATTCTAGACGACCATTAGCAGAAATATTTGTTTTACAGGGAGTGCCTGGAGGGCTGCATTACTTTCATATTTCTAATTCGCTGTGAACACTGCAGGAGCGCTGAGGTAGGGTATGGTACCAGGCAGACCTTCTGCACACAGCTGGGCTGAATGTGTTTCCCCAAATCTGACTGATAACAACACCTGGGTCAGAAAAAAAGGCTGAACCAAAGGATTGCACATATAGAGCCAAGAGATATGGATTTCATGGAAAAGAAAAAAATATAAAGCACAAAAGGTCAAAAACATAGGCTATCTTGAGGGTAAACCTTTCTGACTGAACCCAGGATGGGTAAGGCGTGATTGTTTTTCGTTGCACAAGTTAAAACAGAATCACTGGAGCCTTAACTAAAGGTAGAAATGCTGAAGTTAATGTAATGCACTGTGTGGGGTGCCTAGATGATGCAGGTGAGAATAATTAGTCCCACTCAAATCTAGCTAGGCAACAGTGCCTGATGATTAATAATGCATACATGTGGTTATGTACTTAATTGTTTTTAGAAGGAACAAAGTGGAATGACATAAATGGACTTGCAAAGATGCTCGCGATCTATCTTGGCACCTTCATTATGGAACAGCACGCTCAGTTAAATGGCTTAAATTTAATTTGAAAGCCTGTTTTTTTTTACCTGGTTGATGCTGAAGATATTTTGTTGAGGCATACTCAGCAGATCCTCCGTTATTATTATTATTTTTTTCATTAAATGTAAAATTTAATGCATCCTTTATTATTAACACGTGGGTCAGCACTGCAGAGGTCTTGGTCCAGTTCGGGTGATGGCCAGTCAGCCACTATTTCTGGTTCTCTTACAAGGTAACTTTCCTCTTCACCAAGTGTATAGGTCTTTGTCTTACTGTGTAAACAGCTCTGAGATGAAATGTTCTTATACTTTGGTTCATAAATAAAAGAGTTCTTGACATTTTTTGACACCCCAAGAGCCATTGGATAACTTTCTTTCAACAACAACAACAACAACAAGTCTTTCTTCAGTGCTGGTTGTGACTGAGTAATCAACTGCGTTTTGGCCCAGGACTACTTGTAGTACCTTTTGGCTGTCTGTATAACAGATTATGCAGATAGTAGTGTACTAGTGTAACACAAATTTCTGGCTTAACTGTGGAGACGGTGCATAGCACTGGATGAACTGAATGAGAACACCTATCCTCTTGGCCTGTCAGCCAAGTGTTGCGAGACTGTGTTCTCAGATGGTCATTTAATGTTACTGGATACACTATTGGTAGCCAAAATATATCAACATCACCTTGCATTGTTACCTACATGCTGCATGATGTCCAAATATGCATGCTTATTGTATATTTAGACTTTGTCACAATAAGAAACTATGTGTTGGGTGCTATGTACAGCAGCTCCAGTATTAACCAAGTGGGAAGTATTAGAGGTAACTACATGGTAAATGCTAAATGGCCTGTATTTGTATAGCGCTTTACTTAGTCCCTAAGGACCCCAAAGCGCTTTACACTACATTCAGTCATTCACCCATTCACACACACATTCACACACTGGTGATGGCAAGCTACATTGTAGCCACAGCTGCCCTGGGGCGCACTGACATACATGTTATATAGCATTAAAATATCACATATCAACATGAGAAAATGTCTGGAAAATGATCTTTTCTAACATCCGGCACATGGCTGGAGACAGACAGGCTCTTCTTATTAGAAATTCTGTGTTTCGTTTAATTAAGGGAGCTGAAGAGCATGCAGAGGGCAAGACAAACTTGTAGACCAATCATTCCACCAATCAGACATTGCATAGGTGGTGTACTAGGAAGCCTATCATGTTACATTTCAAATTAGGACTAGTGCTCCTTTGTACTGCACTTTTTTTCCCAGGTAAAAGCTTTTCCATTTCAGTGTTCCAAACACAAAAAAATTCCATAAAATAAGGTACCACATTAACCGAAGCGAAACACCACACCAGAAGCTAACTATAACCGGTGGTTTGACTCGCCAGGTGTTGAGCAGTCGAAGACAGTTTCCTGACTGTGTTGGTCAGCCAGGTAAGGTCAAGTTCATGGCTGCAGAGCATGTGTGAACACACCGTAACTCACTGGACTCTTGAATGTTTTTGATTTCTACTTTTCAGTGTCCTGAGCATCATGCTGTACACATTTATTGAAAATGTTGATTGGATTTAAAGTCAGATGACTTCAGTATAAATCAAGCTGTCACTCAGGGTGTTGACAGTCCAGCTAATTTAACAGAGTGCAATCACTCAAAGCTGTTACCACACTCCATATTTACATAAGGCCCAGTTGTTTTTTCATTGATTATGTTTACTTGTAAAGGTGTCAAATAGGACCGCTCATAACAGTAACCCATTTAAAATATGTGAGGTTTTTTGATGAAACTGACACCTTAAACAACACGTGAACTTTTAACACAACTTTAACTCTCTTACAAAACTCAAAGTTTTAAAGTTATATTGTTCAGTGATCAAATCCTTTGTTTCCACTGCATAAAGCATGTGTTGCTTGGATACCACAAAAACACAAAACACATGACTTACAACCAAGTTTGATAACCTGTTTCGCTCATTATGAACTAATGACATGAGAGCTGATATGAATAGCACATATGGAAATATGATGAATTTTGCTCAGGTGTATTGGACTTTTTTAAGCAACCCCAGTGGATCCAGAGACCACACTCAGAGCAGCACTCCTGGCGAGATCTGACAGAGAAGGTCACGACTTGCTGTACAGGAATGAGGGTGCTCCTCAATCACAATGTGAGCCAGTGGTTTACTGGCAGCCTCATATTCCCCAGACAGGCAGCCACATACAGGGCCATGTATCCCCTTCATCAGGAAGAGAGGAGTGGCATCTATCACCATCAGGCCTGTCAGGGGGAGAGCAGCAGGGTGGCACAGAGTCAGCCTGCCACAGAGAGCTATATGGAGCAGTAACCAAACAAGATCACACAACATCCCCGTCATGTTCTTAAATATAAAGTGGCAATATACCGTATATTTAATGGCATTCTAGAGATGAGTGCACAACATCATGTGTTCATTCATAATTAGAAAAAAAAGCAAACTTAAACAGCTCAGCTATATTAAATCGATTGCAGCTCTATGAAATGAGATTTTAAGGTTTTTGATATATTTGTAATAACAAGTCCGAGCTCCAGGAGCCCCACAGGCTGCTGTGAAAATAAGTTTGCTGTTCAGAGTTCACATCTACCGAACCCATCAAAGAAGACGGTTGTGTAACAAAGGAACAGAGACTACAACCAGATTCTCTCATGTTTGAAAACTTGGTAGGTTGCTATAGATAGCATTTGGAGAAAATAGAAGAAGAATGTACACCAAAGTCATTTTAATAATTTTGATTAATAGATGGATCCTAACATATAAAAAGCTAGCAAAAAAAGCTAGCATTATTGTTCGCAAGTAACAACAAAAACAACTGGAAATAAGTGAACTCTGTACTGACAGCAGAATAGACCTGACAATGTAGAAAAGTATGCTGGAAGGCATGATAGCAGGGCCCACCACCTGTAACCTTCTAACCTCAAAGGGAATCTAATCCAATTTTAATGCACTTCTAATACTTTCACCAAGCAGAGCCAACAGACGAAGGATTCCTTAAAGGCTTACTTTGTGATAAAGAAACAATCTCCTTTCTTCAGGAGAGCTGGAAAGTGTCACAAAACCAGATGGAAAAAAAAACAAAAAAAGACAAACTCATTCATTTTATTCATATGGGGAAGTGAAGGTGTCAAGAAAACATCAAGCAAAAATAAATGCACTGATTGTAAATCTTTCATGACTTCTCCTTTGAAGAACAAAAGCAAGAGATTTTAGGAGAGCTCTCAAAAAACCTTCAAGTTTCAATACTTGATTAGACACTGTTTAAAGTGATGATACAAAAACCATAATATCACAAATAGAAAGGCGGTGAGCAGTGAATTATTTGGGCTGAAAGTTTCTTTTCTGTGGTTGGGATGAAGGTGAATTCAAAATGAAGTTTGAAGTAACTTAATAAAAAGAAACCAAATAAAAGTTCAGGGGCAGTCTAGACTTCCTAAATCTCTTTAGGACCCCTCCTGCCACTGGCCTGGCAGACAAAGTCAAATTAAGACAAAAAGTCTTTAAATGAACTTTACAACTGAGTTTTTGATCTTGGGGGTGGGGGTGTGTGGGGGGGAATAGGGCAACAGCAGTACTATCATTAATCATAGTTTGGCTGTATTACTGTCAACTAAATGAAATTACAAACATTTTATTAATCAGGCTTGAAAAATACCCACCCATTTTCTGTCACTCATCCAACTCTGTGTTACAGCAGCAGCACATCCTGCGTATGGCCTAAGTTCTCACTTCAGCTGGACATTCCTAGAACACCTCAATTAGTGGATCCATCAACCACCTCAACTAGCATTTTTCCCCCGAATGTGGAAGAGCAGGAGATCTAATCTGAGCCTTCAGAGGAAGCTCATTTCTGCTGGTTGTGTCTATGATCTTCTCCCAGTTAGTATCTACCATCTGTAGCCTTACAGGTGAGAGTAGGAGAGTTGATCAACC
>VUQG01029266.1:0-26632 GCA_015106755.1 Etia nguti | reverse complement strand
CGTCTTCATGTTTATTTCTCTCTTTACATGACAGACTGATACAGTGTGGGCCTTACTAATCAAATCCATCCATTACTCTCATGAGCAAGAACGCCAGATACTTCAACTGGAGGAGTTTGAGTAACAAGTCATTCCCAGTCAGTCAAGGTTCCAATTCTCATCACAATAAATGTACTTGCAATACCCCTACTGTAAGTTGGTGGTCACAAATCAGTGAAGGAGAACTGCATCATGTGCAGAAAAGCAAAGACATGATACAGAAACCCTCCACCTGATGGCTGTGTTTAGGAATACGGTCCATGACACAGAAAGGGTAGTGCTGGCACAGTCACCCAGAATAAGTCTGACTTATTTCTAGCAAGTGGACCAAGCTCTTTCTGTGGTTGTACAGGGCTTACCAAATAAACTGTATCATTGGGTCCAGTACCCCATACTCCCAAACCACTGTCTACACTGCCCCACTGATTAAATCCATGAGGGATTTAATCACATGTGTTCTACGCGTACATTTGTGCAACCTGGCTGTGAAAACTTGCATATACTCACAGGTATCACTGACAAGGTAAAAAGCTAGTTCAGTGTTTTATAGCCAGGAAGAAAAGCACATTGTTCCTCCTGAACGACTGATGGGCAGAATCTCCTTTCCAGGAAGCAAATTTAAAATTCACAAATGCAACAAATTAAACGGTCTTAATACAACAAAAAATAATGAATACTTTTGTTGCCAGCTGCCCTTCTCTCTAGGACTTGAAAAAAGCTGCACACGTACAGATGGACAAAAATAGACTAACTGAGCCATTAAGAACGAGCTACCATGTGCAGTGGTAATGAAACACCATGACAGATCAGAATTACTGCTTCTCCGTTCATTATGTCGTCCTGTCGTGTCCTTTTGAACACAAGCACCAGCTAATACGATCTAATCCTGCAGTAAATCCAACCTGCATGAAGATTAGAGTTTTCAATTTTCAGTGAAGCTCCTACAGAATGGTATTTATTCCTGTTCATAGCAGTAAGTAAAGTTGTTTTGCTTGGTCACAGAACTATCGGGGCCCTTTGACACAAAGTCTTTTCTTAGTTTATTTAAGACACTCTAAAACATCAATGATTAAAGTTCTGAAATGTGGATGAATGATTAGTCACATTTCCAGTTTCATTTGGCTTCTTTATCCTGCAGTGTGTAAGGGAACAAAGTGCAAAAATCCCTGGTATGGTACTGACATTAGAATCTAGCCATCTAAATTACTGCTGCTTTGATACTTTCATTGTATCCATCAAGTTATCATAACTAAAAAAAAGAGAAGGAAAGGCCAAATCAACAACTACAGAGAAAAAGAGAGAGTGGCTGCTGAATGGCTTTATTGTGCACTGCTGAAAAGCTCATCTCGACAGCCTATGAAAGTATTCGGCTATTATGTTGCAGACTAAATCCCCTCACCTTAGTTTACCATTAAAAGCTTTCCTTTACTGTCTCTGAGTCGGGCCTTTCTCAGCTTCAAGTCTAAAGTCCACGGAGATAACAGCTGCAGTCAGTCAGACAGGACATGCAGGTGGTAGTGTTGGGTGTGGGGGTTCATCCTGAGCTTCCAACACCAGACGTTGGAGTCACCAAATGTTAGTGTAACTTTTTTTAAGGAAGACATGGACGTGCAGCTGAACAACTTATTAATGCTATGAACAACAGATTTTTTTTATTTCTTCAAGAAATGAAAAAAATCTTTAAGATAAAGCACCCACATTTAGGTCAAATGATCCACAACTGTGAGGTTAAAGTAAAATATCTCGAGCTCTTTGCTCTTTCTATGCTCCTCTTTTTCTTCTTGTGAGTCCCCACAACCAGTTGTGGCAAATAGCTGCCTCTAATTGAGCTTGGTTCTGCTGAAGGTTGCTTCCTATTAACATCATTCTTACCAAGTACCCACAGTACTCACACGTAACGATCTAATCTAAAAAAAAAAAAACTAAAAAAACTTTTACTTCAGATAAATTATGGATCAGAGACATCTGGTTGATTTTCTCTGCCCATAAGGTCAGTCTGAGATTTTAAACCCTCAACCAAAGTTAAAATTTTTACTCCTGTATAAATCTCAAAGTAAAAGGGTAAAACAAGGGTTTTTTTTACCGTAATTGTTGTGTTTTGATTTTTTCTACTTCTTATCTCTGATCAGAGATGCCCAGATATCTTTCCCACCTACTCCAACTCTTCTAGAGTAGGTGGGAACATAAAGACAGCATCTCTCCAGCATGCCTTGGGTCTTCTCCCGGTTGGACATACCTAAAACTTCTCATCTAGAAGGCATCGGTCAGGTATCATATCAGATGCCCAAACCATCTCAGCTAGCTCCTTTAGATATGCAGGAGAGGCAACTCTACTCTGAGCCCCAGACATATTTCTAAGGCTAAATCCTGACACCGTGTACCTAAAATCTTTTTTCTTTGAGTCACTACCCACAGCTTAAGGTCATTGCTGAGGGTAGGAACACAGATCAACCCTTAAATCGAGGGTTTCACCTTCACACTAACACAGACCTGAAAGCCGTTTGTCAATCTCCTGCTCCAGTTTCACTCATTAACAAGACTCTAAGGCTTAAACTTTTCTGCTTTGGGCAACATCTAATTTTCCAACTGGCAGTAGGCACTTGTGGCTGAGAACCAAAGCCTTAGACTTAGTAATAATTTCCATAGTGCAAGCTGGAGGCCACCACTTGAAGCCAGATTTGTTTGTTTTTTATTTTGCAGCTTAAATTGTAGGCTTTTGTTTTGTTATTTTCTACATACTGTACTAAAAAAAAAGTCCAAATAAACACTTAAAAAAGAGCTATATAGATAGTGTATGAAGTAATCCAGGCTGTAACTAATTATATACAGATACATGGTTAAATAAGAGTACACAGAAGTAACATATGTGGTATGTTGTCTGAGGCTTTTTCAGCTGTTGGCCGTCTACAGATCAGTCATTTACTTTCTTTTTCAAGAATTTCAACCGAACGTCAAATTTTGGATTTTTTCCCTTTGGCTTGTAATGTTATTCATTTGTTTGTTTGTTTTTGTTGTGAGTTTCTAAGTGATGGACATAGCAACTATAGTAACATATATATAGTATGGCTACTTGAACCTCGTGAATTCACCTGTGTTATCCTCATGTGCATGCAACTCAACATCACAGAGACTTTGTACTAGAGAGCTAAAAGGCTCAGGACCATTTAATTTCAAATCTAACAGAGTTGGAAATTTGAGTACTTGCATGCAACCTCGCTTGGACAAAAGTTCCACAGCCACTGTGGTGTATTTATTCACATAAGATGTACAAGTTGAGGTAAGCCTACAGTTCAAACCCAACCTACAGTATCAGCTCTCATCCTTCTCCCCAGCGAGCAGTCCCACAGTGCTTCTCTACAGACACTGATTAGTCCACCTCATCCCTCTGGAGACGGTGAGATCCTATATAGGCTATTTGTCGACAGGGTTATTCACTTACTGATGGCCCAGACAGCTGGCAGGAAGAAAGACTGTCTGTCAGCTGGCAGCCGCAGCACAGAGATGAGAAGCAACCTTCAGAGAGCTTTGATACATTAATGCAGTGAGATGAAACGCTGCACTCATCAGTTACCAATCATTTCAATCTTCTCATTAATCTACACGTCTGATCCCAACATCCTAATCAATTATAGTGACAGTCACCTCTACCCACTGATGTGTTTTTGCTGTTATTATACAACCTGATCAAAACAAATTAAATATGCAGTATAGTTTTGTAAATACTAATCGCCATGTATTTTATCCATTTTGAAAAAAAAAAAATTAAACTAAAGTTTCTGCGCAAAACCCCCACCGACTTTATGATGATATTTTTTCCTTATTGCCATGAAAGTTTAGATGTCGTGGAGTGCAGCTAAACAGAAATTAATTAAGAAGAAGAATTATGGAGCTCTATAACTCAAGAATACCCAATGAAATCTGCACCCTTGATTCACACATGGGAAACAATTTCCCTCAAGCAATATATATTGCAAAATAAAATAGTTGGAGTGAAAGAGACAAATTACTAAGTTTCAGCAACTGACTGTATATAAAAAGTATAAGTTGCCACGGGGGCATCACTTAGTGGATTTTGCATTTTGAAGCCTTTTTTTTTTTTTTCTATTTAGCAACGAGTTATCATATTTGAATAAGAAGGGTGAATTTCTAAGTTACTGGTTATTTGGTTAGCAAACTACAACCATAAACTGCACAGGTACAATGCACAGCATGCATTCCTGCTAATTAGTGTTGAAATCACACTAGAATTTACTTCCTAAAAACTGGGGCTCAGAATTCTTGTACCTCACAGCAGGACATAGTAATTAGTTCAGTCTGTCTGTCTGTGTGTCTGTGTATCAGCAGTCTAGGGTCCAAAGTTCAATGTTCAAATTTTGTGTGATGATAGATACCAAGAACAGCTTCAGCTGGTTTAATTTAGGTGAAAACTGGGTCAAAGTCAATGTCACATTAAATGTGAAAAGCTGTAAAACCTTTATATTACCCATAATTTCTTTATGGATTGTCTTCAAATTTCACAATATAGTAGGCCTTAGGGGACACGAGTAGCTAGGTTGGCTAAGCATTTGACCTTGACCTTTATTATCAGCACCCAAGATCAATCAAATCAATCAAAATCAAGAAAACATATTGAGTAATATATCATATGAAAGGGCATGGAGAGAGATGTGCAACACACTTTATTTTCTCAAAACAACATCGCATGCCATAAGAATTCAAAATCACGCACTACATTAACATATCTTAAAATATTAAGTTTTACAGCCTATAGAAGCCAAAGATTTCAGGCGATTTTGCTTCCGTCATGTGGGTAAACATAACATAACATAACACACCTTTTTAGTTTGTAATGCTTCAAGGTCATAGGTGAAATCAGCGCGTTCTTACAAAAGCAGACTGACGTCAGCATGTTGTAATAAAAACTCATAAAACATCAAACTTTTAATATGGCCCTTGTCCTTCAGGGGATTTGCGCTCTCTGAGTGCTCTTGTTTTCAGATCATATCATTAAAAATGTCATAAAAAGCAACAACACTGAAAACATAGTCAAGAAGTCAAGTTTATTTGCTCATATTAGCTGAGCCCTACCAGGCAAGCACAGGCTCTGGCTGTTGTGTGTCAGCACATCTGTAATTCACACGAGGCATGTTCCTAACTTTAATTCTTAGCAAAATCCAAAAGAGTAAAGTATATAAACAAAAATTCACTGTGCAGTTGTTATGCAGGGAGAAATCAGTCATAGAGGCTAAAAGCATTTTTTTGTACCAGCCTGCAGTGACATTTATTTCTGCTAAAAGGATGGACATAACATGCAAATATTTGGTGAACGTCTTTGGGGACTGATTCATTGTTGAAGCGTCAAGTAGCCATAAATGTTACAGCCTTTTTTGCATCTATATATCTATAGAAATAGATATATAGCAATAGCCTTAAATTCCCTTTGTGCTGGTCCATATTTGCTTTGTGATCATTCCTAAAGACTGAGAGATAGCTCATATGTGTATTCTGATTAGAATAGGGATTTGTGTTGCTCTGCATGTTTGTAACGTATAGGTTTATATGGTTGAATGGTAATTATGAGACAATGTGTTTAAGGGTTATTTTATGGAGAAATGTGAAAGCATGAAGGCGATGGTGCTAACTGAAAGCAGAGCCAACAATAACCCAATGACAATCGATAAGGAATCAAATTGATAAGTGATATCGATAATGGGATAAGAATTGCTAAATTCTTTTTCATTTCCACCCCTAGGGACGGGAAGTGACATCCTTTTGTATCCATTAATCTCATTTTTTTCCTAAAAAATGATTCTTCTGGTATGAGATGGCCACCAACAAATTGTAACCAAGTCTGTAAGAACACATCATTCTAAAAAGATTGTGGAAGAACAAACAGTACAACATCAGTCAATTTCCTGTGTTTCTTGAAGATGGAAAGAGATGGCTTGGGTGAATAATTTATGTCCATCTAAAAGCCATCTCTCAGCCAATTACTGCTAGAGCAGCCTATTTTCCTCAAGGGCCAGTGTGCTGTGGACCCTAAATCTCTACAGTCCTTAGCAAAATCATTGTAAGGCCATTGATAACACATGGAAACAGAGGTGAGCTATAGGCAGCGAGGCCTGTGATTCCATTTTAAGCATGTATTAATGACAATTTTAAAGTCTATGGTTTATCATGTGCCATCACTTGAACTGTGGTTTTTCTGACAACTGAGTAAACTGTTTGTGCCACACTATAAAGCGAAGACATAATACCACGTCTTCCCTTCCCCACAAGGGGCTATTTGGCTCATTTCCACCTCCATATTTTCATTTGCGGACTCTACTAGTAGCTTTGCATGATTAACAGCTAGAGAGTAGGAGCCTAATTTATAACAGCTGAAGCTAAAAGCAAAATTGTGCCTAATTATCTCCTGCAACTGAGTTCACATGTAAAGGAAAATTAATGAAATTTAAAAGGTAAATGCACCGTAATGCCAAGCTAGCAAAGCATACTGACATAATTAGAGCATCAAGTTTAAAAAAACAATCAAAGTAAATTGTTTAATTCGGATTGCAGGGCTAAGAAGGAATTTATAAGTCTAATGTGGCATCCATCCTGGAAGTGATTTGTTAGTTGTGCATTGTTTTCTAGTTAAGAGTTGGCCACTAGCAAATATTCAGACCTCTGACTGACTAGATAAAGCTCGGATGTATTTAACACTTTCACTCTCATTGGCAGTCACTTAGTTAAAAGTTTAACTCAGGACTGCCCAATTCTGAATTGAATTGAATTCAAATGAATTTTATTTGTATAGCACCAAATCACACCAACAGTCGCCTCAAGGTGCCTTATATTGTAAGGTAGACCCTACAGTAAACCCCAACAATCATATGACCCCCTATGAGCAAACGCTTTGGCAACAGTGGGAAAGAAAAACTCCCTTTTAACAGGAAGAAACCTCCGGCAGAACTAGGCTCAGGGAGGGGCGGGGCCATCTGCTGCGACCGGTTGGGGTGAGAGAAGGAAGACAGGATAAAGACATGCTGTGGAAGAGAGACAGAGATTAATAACAGGTATGATTCAGTGCAGAGAGGTCTATTAACACATAGTGAGTGAGAAAGGTGACTGAAGAAGAAATACTCAATGCATCATGGGAATCCCCCAGCAGCCTACACCTATTGCAGCATAACTAAGGGAGGATTCAGGGTCACCTGGTCCAGCCCTAACTATATGCTTTGCCAAGACCAAAGTTCCTTATTATTTAAGACCTTGTATGTGAGGAGCAGGATTTTGAATTCAATTCTGGATTTAACAGGGAATTTTTCCACTGGTTATTTTGCTCTTTGTCACTTTATGGCACTGAATATAGGTGACTTTCTGTGGTATCTGTTTGACAGGTTGCTGCTAATCATTTGCTGTGTTGATGCCCCTCAAATTCACTCATGACATGCAGCAGGACAGAATGTTATATAATTACAGATAATCTCTCCTTCAACGCTGCCTTCTTGTACACCTCTGGACTGCCTTAAGGGTCCTGAATTGTCTGAGGGAGAGCTATAGGAAGAAAAAGACTGTAATACTATATAACAAACTATCTACCACGGATTGCAGAGACACCTAGAATTTCCAGGAAATCATTTAAAAATAGCAGCCAGGCTAGAATAGATCCAGAATTAGACAGTTTTGAAAGAGAGATTGGCCACAAGTGCTTGTGATCACAGTCTGTATCATTACCTTCTGAATGGTTGCTGTTCTGATCTGTTGGTAATGTTTAAGCTCAGCCGCTAAATTTTTATTTGTGGGCTCACTATAGTAGCCTTCCATGATTTACAGCTCAAAATCATCCTCATTTATCTTATACTGGGTCTCGGTGAGGTGCCTCACTTCATCCCCCATCAGAAACCAGCTGTTTTAGCTCCTCCAACTTTAAGGCCACCTATCCTTTAAGCCAACTTTCTTTTGATTGGATACCCTTCCCAAACAAGTGGTTTGAACACCAGGCAAATATGAAATCTGTGCTCACAGGCAGAGCCAACTGCCTAAGAAATATATTCTTTCTTTAACGTCATCCAGATCCAAGAGCAGACATTAGACATTAACCAAAATGAACCACACATAGAGAACGCCACTTTACAGAACAAACTAAGTATACTGCCATCCTGCCACCATCTGCATTATCTCCATTCCACCAACACTCAATGCTGACAAGCTGTTGTTAAAAATGAAGTGAAATAAACCGAAAAAAAAAAAGGCATTGTGCATACACTATGATAGGATGGTATTACTGTTTGAAAGGCTAAAATCAAAATGTTCCACTGGTAGAAAAGCTGCTGATTACATTTTGTGGTAGGCCTTTTAATTACAGCTCCCTATTTTCTGCAATTACGGACTAATTAGGAAGCAACAATACAGTACATTATTGCAAATTACAAGACAGAGAAGACACCAACACTCTAAGGAGAAAAGTAAACCGTTTTTTATTTTGTTTTTTGTCACTAAATACTATTGTTAACCTAAAATGTCCAATCTAGGCTTCGTGGCTGTAGAACATTTTGACGTGTGACTCACAGCACCACCAAGACAGGAGCTGTTGTCTCCTCACATGTTCCACACCATGCTCCCCCATGCCAAAGGTCACAGACAAACTGCAGCTTTTAAGGCGACGCTTCCTGGCAGAACAGCTGCTCACGTCCACCTCCATATACACTGTTAAATATGACTGCTGACGAGCCAGCGTGTCCCCAGGCTGCGTGGACAGTCATTCCCTCATGCTTTCACTCCTGGCGGCCAAACGGTGTCAGCCGACAGAGACCTGTGCAGCTGAAGTGAAGTAGCAGGGTGGAGTGTCACTGTGGCTGTGTGATTCAGGACAGCAATGTTTTCCCCCTCATTTCTGTTTACCTGAACATGATTTTGGTCCATGCACACGAAATAAATATAAACATTTTTAACACCGTCTTACAAAAATCACTCAGTTACAGTTTGGTTAGGATTAGAAAAAAAAAATACATAATTTGAGTCAAAATTTAAGTGTTGCCACTTCTTTCGAATCTCAAAGCATATGTGAAATACATTAAACACATCTTAGAAACTAATGTAACGCAAAAAAGCACGACATTTGTGATATCAAGGAGTGAAAAAAAAGCCTCTGCATGGTGATCATCCAATCAGAGCTTGTGTACTCTAAAGTTGAGACTGACTGATAGCATCTCCTCGTTCACATAATCATTAACAAAACTTGTTAATCTCCCTCACTGTCAGCTTTAACCAAACTAGAACTAGCCCTTGCCATTTTGAAGAACAAAAGAGAGCTATTATCTCCTTCAGCCACTGCCCTGTTTTGTGAAAGACAGGTTGAACTTCAACTACCGATGCCTGTTGGCATGGGCTTTGAATTGCACAATTAAAACAGACAAAATAACACGGAATAACTTTTAAAACTGACCCCAGATAACTAACTCACAATAGCTTTCCTAACCCTACTTGGAAACAAAAAGCTACTCATGTTAAACTATTATTAAGTACAAAGTAAATTGCAGCATAAACACTAAAAAAGTAAGTGCCTGAAATTGCACTCACTAGCCTAATCCAGTCTCAAAGGGCTGTTTCATTTGAATGTTTCATAAATAAAAAAATTAATTCAGTTTCATCCATTTTTAAAACACTTTGACATCCACATCCAGGTCAAATTCAATACCTGCCGGCACAAAAATTTGCCTGTGCCCAGCAGCATCAGTGAGTCACCCATCATTCCTCTCTGCATCAGCCATCGGCATACTCATGGATCTGTAGGCAGACAGGCCTGGCTGATGACAAATATCCCCCTTCGTGTATAAATGATGACATATATTCAAAGAATCCCAGCCTTCCCCTGTTCTCCACTTTATTGTCCCATTCAGCCCGGCTTAGTGAAATGAAGGAAAAGGGTGGTTGTCTTAGACCATAACTCCTGTCATAACAGCCAGTCAGGTGAGCTCCCGGCTGCATTCAGCAGGCGTGTGTAGACTCATCCTTTTGCTAGTGACTTCACACACAGACGCTGTTGTGAATGTTTTCAAGTGGCTGTTGGAGGCCTACAGGCTGCATTGTGATAACTCCACTGACTGCTTCAACAATGTGACAGCAGAGGAGGGCTGTAAAAACAGTTTGTCGCATTCATCATTCATTGCTATTGGAGCTTGGTCACACCAGCATTTACAGAAGCACAATTTTCAACCCCCCTGCCAGACAAGACTGTGATACTGGATGATTCAGTGCCAGTTTTAACTTATTTATGCATTGCAACTACAGTAAATTTGAAGATAGCGGAAAGACACGTGTTTTAACAACTACATAAACAGGGTTAAGGCTGGGAAAATTAAACCTAATACAATTACACCTTAATGAGGTCAATAATATGACCTCCACATCTAAAATATAAGCAGCACCCAGCAGTTGGTTTATGGTGCATCATAAAGACTGGGACAGTTTTAGCTTGCCATATAAATGTGGACTGGTAGAAATAATAGACAGTGGTTAAGTGGTAGGTAATGATGTTGGGCAATATTCAAAAAATTTCCATTAAGTCCAACAACCAACAATATATGTTTATGTATCTGTGCACAACATACACAGTATAACAGGTGGATGCGGCTACTGTGACATCAACCATTAGTTTCTGAAGTCCCGTCACCTCGAGGTGAGCATTCCCAGCAGGACATCTTGGTTGCATAGAACAAATGAAAGGTGGCACCGACTAACATCTTGCGATTGATATACTGTTAGCCAATAAGTATGTGGTTTCATAGTGCAGATAATTCTTAATTTTGAAACATGGTATGAGCAAGATTTTAAGAATAGACTTTTTTTTTTTTTTATTCTATATGCCCTGAAACAAGTGACTGAGTCCATAAATTTGTCAGGAAAGTATTTACAGAGGAGAAGCTATAAAGCACTTCCCATGGACCTTCCTGGCCTGGAAGTCTTTTTGCAACCACAGTTATCACCATCTGGTGGCCATCAGAATGCAGCTTTAACACACTTCTAACACTGGCTTAATTTTTCTGACCCAGTAGCTCCGTCCATGTTTTCTTACCATCGATGGTAGCCGACCCAAGTGAAGCAATCAAATGGGTGATGCTTTACAGCCTCTAAACAAAGAGACAGCTATGGGTAAGATATGCTAAATGATCACAGTGCAGAGATACAGATAGCTAACCTAGCATGATGGACAGATTGTTAGCTCAGATTTATCTGACAAAAGCAACAAATGAAAGTTACAGACAAAATGGAAAGAACTTGCCTCTGGTATTATTCTTCATTCTGCTGCTCCCTTTAGGGGTCACCACAATGGATCATCTGCCTCCCTCTCGCCCTGTCCCTAGCATCCTCTTCTTTTAATCACATCAAGCCTTGCTGTCCTTTTTCACAACATATTCCTCTTTTAATTCTGACTGACAGCTCCATATTCAAAATCCTTTTTCCAATATATTCACTATCCCTCCTCTGCACATGTATGAACCATCTCAGCCTTGCCTCTCTAACTTTGTCTCCAAACTGATCCACCTGAGCCGTCTCTTTGACATACTCATTTCTAATCCCATCACTCCAGGTCACTCCCAACAAGTTAACTCTGCCACCTACTTATTGAAAATAAGTAAAATACACCCACTAGCTCTCAGGTTAAAATGCTATACCTTCTTAGTTTAATCTAAGAAGCTTGGAAAAAAGTAATCGTAATCTTAGTTTAATCAAAACAAAAATTAAAGTGTTAAAAGAAAAATCCCTCATGAGGCCATGTGCTCAACTATTAAATTTACTGAACAGCTGATTAGCAGCCACTTAGGATATAGGAATATAAAAGGCAGGCTGAAATACTGTTTACATTAGCGGATTACATCAGTCAATTAAAGTATTCACTCAGCAAAGCAAATTTGTCTAGACTTTAAATCGACACATACATCTCTATGGCAGAGACCTGACACTTTCTAACCCATTGTTCTACTTTTGAGGGAAAAAAATGTGTGAAGATTTAATTTGGCAATATACAGACTGACTCAAGACCGTTTGTTTCTCTTTTTTTCCCGTCACAGCTGATTGACGTAACACTAAAAAGAACAAGGGTTCGGCGGCTCCTTCAAAGAAGAAGCTCATTATGAATCCGATAGGCTTTACCAAACCCAGAACAATCCCTTTAAAGATTTCCTTTACATCTGAATCTGAGAGTCTCCTTGATGAGCAACAGACTCAGAGAAGATGCTGCCGGGAGTCTGTAACTGGCCTCTAAAGGACGCCTAGACCCATAACCGACTGCTCGACGGTAAAAGAGAATTCCTTCAGGCTACCATAATGACAGAAACCTCAAAGCAGAATATTTACATCTCTTATTTATGACCAGTTTGGGATCATTTCCCATTGCAAGTCATACATTTCAAGAATATTTTCTCTTTACATCTACAAAAATTAACTAACTAACAAATTCTATTTAAATTGTTGCTCCACAAAAGCAAAAGAGAGAGAGATTAAGTCCCACACAGGCCCCAGCTATAGATGAAACCCTAAATAACTGAGGCGGGAAAATAAAATGATAATAAATTCTGCCTATTTTGATGTGTGCCTCAGAAGCCTGTGGTACAGGGAAGGGACTTTAAATTCCTTCATCAAAGACCCAAAGAGTACAGTGAAATACTTTGCCCTAAGGCAACCAATAAATGGTGTTAACTGTAAATGGTATAGTATAAGGTTTCAGATCAACTTCAGACAGGTGAATGGATGTGTGTGTGCGGATATCATTTCCTCTGAATATCTTTAGTTGTTGTTTTATGTTTGACCAACATCTCCCGGAGCTCCAAATGAAGAATTCATCACAAAGACAAGAGCACACAGAGCTTCAACGCTAATCAATTAATACAACCTCACACAATAACCCTGTTAACAAGCTCAAAAGCGGAGCACAAGCTTCACAAAAGTAGGATTAGCTCCATTAGCACAGGAATCTCAGAGGCAATTAACCTGCAGCAAGCAAAGCCCTGTCTCAGATTCCAGCGTGAGGCACCAAACGGCAGAGCGGGAGGAGGATGACAGTGAGGCCAAGTGACGAAGGACGAGGGGTGGGGGTGCTTTTTTGAAAACTCACAATGCCGGAGTAGAAAGAAAAAGATGATTGGTTGTAGAAAGCAGTGATGAGATAGTGACCTATACCAACAACTACCACCGAACAGAAATGGAAGTTTACTTTTCCTTTGCTCAGCCATGTTTTTTTTCCCACTGCTGCACCTTTCATTTCCCACGATTTCTGCTTTTCGTTCAAACACCGCTGCCACTGAGAGAATGACCACAACAGACAATGCCAACACAAAAAGTTTTCCATTCACACTTTAGGTTCTCTTGAGCCACACTGATATTCCAGAAAACAATATGAGACTACGTCATCACAAATAATCTGCTAAGGAACAGCATAGGAAGGAATAATGAAGGGAGGTGGGGGGAGGGAATATACAATATCTAAAGCTGGACGTGGAGTGTACATTTACTCAAATAATTTACTGAAGTACTTTATGTAACTGTCATGATTAAACTGAAAACTACAACAGTGTCAAAGGGAAAATATCAAACAGAAAACTGAGTTGAAATCTTATTCTGCTATACTTTAAATGTAAATATGGTACTTTGTATTCCCTACCATTTATTAATATGATTTAGTATAGTATTACTCTGCATAATAACTATGTTTTCCTCAAGTATATTTTAATTATTTAAGTAGTCTTTTACTTAAATACTTGACATACTTAAGAGTTTATATATTACATTTTTTTTGTTTTGTTTTACACTGCATTTACTTCTGATTAAATATTCTAATTTCTTAAATCCTTGAAACATGAGAGATTATCTAGATCTTTGAACAAAGGAGCAAAATGTTTTTCACATAACTTTAAACTAAATACTTCTATTAAGTATTGAAAAATAACGATTATTTTGGAGCAGATTAGGACGTTTAGTTTAAAAAAAAAAAAGATGCATGATCTGAGTTGTATTAATATGTAGCACAGCTAGTCTTAAGCAAGTCATGGTCTGGTTAAACTAACAACAGGGGCTGCATAAGACGGTGGGATTAGCGCTTGGGAATGGTGTGGTTGAAAGTCAAAAGCCTGAAAGACAAAATATGAAATTTAAGCACTCCCTAAAGATCGGTCAGCTCTCTGGTGGATATTAGACAACCTATTGGTAAGGATTTCTTCATGTCACTCCAGGGAAGCTGCCCTATTTCTCACCTTGTTTGATGTTTCTTTTTCCTTAATAAGATGCATGAAATTGAAGAAAGCATGTTACAACTGTTCAGAAATCAAATAATTAGAAAGTGGATTCATAAGCAAACTGATGACTAAGATTTATTTTATTTTTTTTCGATTTCATATAAAGTAAGCTGAACAATGAAAATCCACGACGACACCGTCACTGTATTACTAGTGATATATATACCCACTAATCTACTGTCTGTCTGCCAGGGTTCACCTTGGGTCCTCTGAATCACTAAACCGTACACGTCGTGGTGGTGATGGCGTCTTTTGGAGAAATTTCAATGCAGTTTTCTGGTAATTATAATTCATTTCACAAACAGACAAACAAAAAGCAGTCTATGAATTATTTTTGGTGAGTGACATTCTGTTATTTTATATGCATGGTACATAGCACTAAGTATTTGAAAGTTGAGTATTTGAAAAAAAACTATGTTTAGATTTGACCACTATAAAACCAAGAAAATAATATTTAAATAACATTTTTAAACAACAATACAACTGTGATTTCAGAAAAACCCAAACACTAAAGAAAATACTGAGCAGTTGCCTGAATAATGTCAAATATCAGAAGCAATATAGTTATCAGTTAAACATTTTCTGTGTCCGGTGCAAGGTGTTTGAGGGCAACTTAGCACACACTGGCTGCATAAAGGCTATCAGCTTGTGAAGCACAACTTAAAATATCAAGTCTATAAAAATAAAAATGGATACAATATGAACATAAAATATGACAAGAGCTGCTTTATTGGTTTCACATGAATACGCAGTTTAAAATGTCACCTTGGACAGGGTAAGCCTAATAGACATGTTTCCTTATTCTCAGACATTCAAAGATCAATTAGTCAGTCAAAACTGGCAGAAATTAGTTTGATGTGACTCATTTTCAATGTTTTTTTTTACCACTCAGGTCTTTGAACTGGTTTATTGCAATGCCTTGTTAAATCCCTGCGCTGATTTCGACTCACAGACCTCATGCAACGTGAATCTGAATTTGCAGTTGTTAATTTTCTTAAAAAAACTTTTATTTTGTGTGAGAAATTGCTTAGAAACTACTAAATAAAATGAATCTTAAATTCATTATTGGAGGGCTTTAACAATGTGTTACTCGTGGAGTCAAACAAGAAGGAAAAATTCATCAAACAAGAGCAGTAAATAGACCTCTTTAGGTCTCTGCACCGAATCACAGCCGAATCTTAAGTTTCACTTCTGCAGGCAAAGTGAAGTCTTCAATATAGTCTCTCTTGTTTGTTCATTCTTCCCTCTTTGTCCTCCTTGTTTGCCATTTGTGTGAGTGTGCACAAGTGTGTGTAAGAGTGCAGACCCCTGTGTGAGGTAAACTCATCAGGGTCTTTTGTTGTTAAGTGCAATCCATGAATGCTACAATTCAGCCAGTGAGAAGATGATATTCCAAAAGACTCTAAATAGATATTTGAGAGGCACTTTTGAAGTTATAATAGAGAAAAAAAAAAATCTCCAAAGACACGAGAGCAGGTGGCCACGTTCAGCATTAAAACTTCACAACTTGCTGAACAGCAAGTGCTTACCTGCATTAAGCTCCATGGAGAAAACAAAGAGTATCCTGGGCTGAATTAGTGTTGGCAGTCTTCAGCGATGTGCCTCAGAAGTGACAGAACAATTCCCCTACAAAGCCCATAAAGGATTTCTGAGCCCGGGGGAGGTGTGCAGCCACTGAGGTCAGCCACAGGTAGAGGCTTCAGCGCTCTGCAGCAGCGTGATTGATCAGATCGCAGATTACCTCCTTGTGGCTGGTAGCGCAGGTTCAGAGCTGTGGATCTCTCCTGGGAGGGAGAGCTAGTGAACAGCCTGCAGCTCTGTGAGCAGAACTAGTCAGCCAGCAGCCACTGTGTGGAGCATGATGTCACAGGTGTTAGGTTTCAGGGGAGGTTTGTGGAGGCCGAGAGGCGGGCTCTGTTCTGGTGGGAAGCTATGCTTTGGGTTTAACCCAGGGAAGGTAAGACAGGCTCCTCCCTCATACTTTACCTGTTGTTAGCAGAGAAGAGCAATAGAAAACAGAGCTCCAATCTACAAACCCCATTTCTGATATACTTGTATCATAATATAACAATATGGAAAATAACATTATGTAATGTCATTGCAAGGACAATTAACTTAAACGATTTTAAGCAACACTATCAGTAGATATAATAGTCTTATTCCATTCTTTAATATTCAAATATGGAATGTCAAATATTTTCTGTTCAGCCGACTCTGATACTATAAAATTTTGAATCATATATATGTATATAAAAGAAGCTGTTGTAAAAAGTCATATTCTTCAACAGAAATTCATTTAAAAAAAAAAAATCATATTGGAAACATTGAGGCATCCCCTTGTTTTTGGTTCAGATTTTCCGTGTGTATCACTGTGTTTCCCCAATTTGTTTTTGCTGCTTTGTCTTCTTTGCTGACTGACCTTCCTTGTGTGATCACACCTTGCAGTGTTTTTTTGGGGGGGGTTTAAACCTTGTTTGCTGTATTCTGCATTTCTCTCCTTTGTACAAAAAGCAAAAAACTTTTATGATTATATTTCATCAACTCAGTTGTGCTGCACAGCAAGAGCAGCAGCTGGTCCTGGGAACATTTTTACTCATTACATATTCCCATTTCAGACCTTTGGGGTTTTGCTATATCGTTTCACATTTGTATCTGAGTAATACGTTTCTCCATGACTTTCAGAGAAAAAAGTCTTTATTTGCTGCAGGGTCTATAGTCTTTGGTCACAGTGATCACTTGTCAGAAACTTAAAACGGAATAAATTGAGCTTTTAAATAAATTTGAGCTCTGTAAGTGAACGTCCCCACATGTGACTTTGACTCCTTTTCACAAAATAAAACAGGTTGTTTTACACTGGCTTAACAAACAAAGAAAATCACCAACTATGAGTCATCTAACACTTCCCTGAAAATAAATTGATTTCTATAGATGCCCAAATAAGCTTCCAAACACTTCTCCAAACACATTGGACATCAAATACCCGCTGAGGTGATCGCTGAATAAGACTTAATAAAAAAAGTTTTTGTATTCCAAATAATCATCCAACAAAATTTGTCTGTAGACATCGATGTTCTTCAAACTGCTCCATTATTTCTCTTGAGTCTCAAACAAAGAAAACGAGCACAGTCCTTCCTCTGCAGTTATACAGAGAAACCTGTTTAGCTGACAGCAGGTCAATGAATGTGACTAGTTTTGTGTGAAATCCTGAGAAATCCAAAGTTTGTACCTAACTGTTCAGTCAACTCAAAATGGTCACTTATATAGGTCCATAAGCTTTTGGACAACAACAAATCTTTTGTATTTTTGCCTCTCTGTGCCGCCACACTGAAATTTTTATCAGACAATAAACAAACACGATTCACATGCAGAACTTTTGCTTTGATTTTTGGTCTTTAACAATCACACATTTACATCTGATCCTCTGAAAATGGGGGATTATGTATAAATATGTCTGTAATTCCTAAACAGGTAATGAAATGCTTTTGTTAAACTTTTTGAAATAAAGTTAAAAGCATGCAGTCAAATCACATCTTAATTGATTTAAAACTCTTAGTGTTGGTGTAGAAAAAATGTCATTCTCCAAAAACTTATGGACATAACTGTGGATAAAGACTCAATTCCACTGTGACATTGAACACAAAAGGGAAGCTTATCACACAAAAGGCATAAAACTGAATGCATCCTACTTCAGATTCAAAACAGGATGTTTTAAGCAAATATAACCAACACAAGTTCAGCCCTATAAAATACATTGATATCAATCATAAATATAATAACAAAATTCACAAGTGATCAAGAGATTGGCAAAATTTCTACCAAAAGTAGTAACAGTAGAAAATCCATAATTTGGTGTGGAAAAGAAATTCAACCAATAAAGACAGAGAGACAGAGACAAGTCGCTACAGCCAGTACACCGTACAAGTTTCTGCTTGATTCACAAACCTTCAGATAGCATCGCATGTCGGTCCGTTTTTTTCCACAGTTTGATGTGTTTAAGCTTCACCAAAGAACCGTTGGTTCAATGTTTTTTAAAGGGACTTAAAACTTTTGATTACAGAAGGGTGATTTATCACAGCAGGACCTGGTTCACTGCAAGCAAGTCAGTGGCATTAAATCCATCAACAAAGAACATCTCTCTTTACCTCTGCTGCTGCTCTGATGGGGGTATCCATTTTAAGTTAACATCACAGAGCAAATTTTCAAAAGCCTGCCGGCTCATGTTTCTCGTAAAGATTTATCATTTCAGCAAAATGAACTCCAGCAATTTCACAGGGTCAAAAGCCACATCAAACAAGCTGTAGTTCCCCTTAAAAGCGAGTGGCCACCTGGTAGAGTTCCTTTCCCTTATTTGAGTTACAAAAAAAGTCACCTGGCATCTGTGATTACTGACGTGAGCTGCCTCTTAATGACCCTCTGAAATCATAGATTCGGAAACAGAATGTGTCAGGCTGAAATACAATAATACTGACAGTGAACTATCTCCAAACTTCAAAATATTGGTCTGCAAAAGTCTGGAGGAAATGTTGAGGCTTACTCAGCTACTGAGCAGCTGGGTGCAATGCATCACTTTTCTCCTTTGGGAAAAAGCTCTAACACCAACTTTAGGGTGGGCTGTTCATATGAAACTTCTGACTGAATGCCAAAAAACACACATGCACCCACCTCTGAAGTCAGCACATTGTTACTCCAAACCAAATCAAAGTGTACAAACAGTTTTAATATCAGTGCACACTGAGAAAATGTGAGGACGGTAACAGCCTCTAGTCTACAATATGAAGCAGGTGGGGTCAGTTCAGAAAGCAATCATTCCTGACTTGCCAGTGGGATCATTGGTGGGAGAAAAAGTGTTTGTTGGGTTGTAAGGTGCATCCAGAGACTGTATGGGTGCTCGACACAGACAACAATGCCTACAAATTAGTTTTTCATTACACTATGTTCTACTGTGAAACACAGGACTACACCTTTATTTACTTATTTATTTATCACCGCTAAATTAAAAGGCTTGAGTACTGTGTTAAACTTAATATCTTTGTTCAAAAAACATCTTAAAAATGTTTATTGAGCCTGCACCTCTTAAACTTCCCCATTTTATTAAAACAGACATGGGAAAAGCTGATGTACCCTCAACATCATCAAGGCTTTCCTTGCTAATGTGCTAAAGGAGTTAATAAAAATTTCTTACATCACACCTTTTGATTTAATGGTCTCATTCCTTGCCTATGCTTCATTATTCTAAATGCTGGTTTGGTGGTTAGTCAGAGAAAACGTATATGCTACAATGAAATCACCATCAGAGTGCTGGTTAACTTGCTAGTGCTGGCTTTGTAAACACACATCACTCAGATAGCAACAGATCCCAGAGCAGAAAAGGACAGACAGCAGCAGCTTGTCTTACATGTTAGTCTCCTCTCAGTTTCATCAAGGACCAGAGGTTTATCCACAATGCATATGTGCAAATAATCAGAAAAAGCTGTTGGCCTCATAGCTTGACAAGATCAAGCCATTGTTAGCGAGACAGACAAGCCAATGGCATTGAGGGACACAACAGCTTTCACTGGAACTGAAGGGACGCATAATTAAGCCTGCTTCCTAAGACAATAGCTAACTCCAGTTGCAACATGGGAGTAATTGAAAGGATGGCACAAAGAGGTAAAGGGAGAAACTTATGACACAGATCACTGTTTGAAATAAGAGTAGAGAGATTGCTTTCTCTTTGTTTGAAATGTATGCCTGTTTATAGATTTAACTGATCAAGCAGCGCCTGCCTTGCTTGCCCTGACAGACTGCCAATGGTACTAAGTAACATGTGTGATAGTGATCTTGCATGTGTGACAATTTTTTTTTAATACTGCTGCATGTGGGTGAAGCAGGGCACCAGCTCAGGTCAATTGCAGGTTTGCTGCTTGAGAAGAATCTGTCATAATCTCATTTTAAAATGCTGGAAACACCACCACAGCAAGCATGGTCAAGAATGGTGTGCTCATGAACGATGACAGATCAAAACCAACATCAAGTGGCCATTTGAGGAATTTTAGCCCTTCTGTCTTGGCTTTTCAACTCAACAAGCCTTGCCATTTCAAAAAGGCTCTGACTCACTTGTCTACAATATTGGCTATATTATAATTATCTCATTCTCGTCAAATCAAAATCAAATGAAGTATGACAATTGAGAAAAAAGCAGCAATGATGCAGCCATCTTGGTCACACTGTCTACATCTTTGAACTGTATCCCCTTTACATTTTACAGAATAACAATTCTATTGAATGTGTGCTTGTCAGAATGAGGACATGTATTTAAAACAACCTGAATTAACACAACATATACTGATGAAGGATGCTCAAACCTTCTGACTCTGATCACTGAATGATGTTTTTGTAATTGAGCATGAACTTCAATTATCTTCTAATATGTTCTCATCACATCTTTCAAATCATTATTAAAGAGCTGTAATCTATGGCTATTAGATTTTCATTCGGCTCTGCTGCTCTCTATTTTTAGCCTGAGCGCTGTCATTGTGACATGACGGTGCTTAATATAGCCCGTAATATGAATACTATCACACAGGCATCAATGAGATACAGTATAGATCGACTGTCTCCAGGAAGAACGTGACATGAGTATGACATCAAAGCATTTAGGCCTTGGCAAAAACATCAATACACTGACGAATCAATATCAGTTTTGAAAATACTGATGCAGGCAACCTGCAGGGCTCCATCAAGTGCTCCACAGGCTCTGAAAATAAAAGTCAAATGTAATTTTGATTCAAGGGTTTTTAATTCACCAAACACCATGCCATAAAATTTACTTGAACACCTTTGGAAATAAATGCAGCAAGGCTATATATATATATAAATATATATATATATATTCCACCTGCTGAAAAAAGACCCACACACTGCATTTAATGTGTTGTCAGAAACTCAGCCTAACACATTACTGTACATAAACAATGGTTGAAAAAAGAAGTCCAACTATATAGAAGTCTATGGGAAAATGACTTGTGATATGATTAAGCAGTCTATTAAGGAGTTTATGGACTCAGTTGCTAGTTTCAAGCCTTATTTAGTGCAGTGTGTCAATTTTGGTCTTATTCAGGGTAGGGACCATGGGACCATGGTGTGTTTAAGAACTCTTTAAGGCATGGCTACCTTAAGATTAACAAGTTACCATCATAGCTGTGGCGTCCTCATTTTGCAATCTGTCACTTGGGAGATCTTGGTTCACAAAAGCAACGCAAAACTTTTTAGTTTAAGGACTAAACTGGAGTTCACCAAACTGATGGGGAGCATCTAACATTCCCTGAACCCATGTGCTCGAGACGCCATGCAAAATTATGTGAGAAATCACCATACCTCACTTTTTTTGAGTCATTAAAAATTTCCCATCATAAGCCGTTTTCACATTTGCAGTTCAGTTCTGAACTTTTCTATACATTTGTGTTTCACATGCGCCATTGCCCAGTAGTGCATGTGAAACACAAATGCCCAACGCAGTCAGACTGGACAATAAAAGGTCTTTAACTTCTCCATTCCCAAAGCCATGTGATTGCATTTGTGCAGATGTGAGAACAGTGCTGGAAATACTTTGATCTGAGAGATGGTCCCATGTCCTTGCTCCTGTACGCTCCACTCACCTAAACCAATGTGCTACAGGTGAGAAAGGCTATCTTGGGGCAATGCCCCACCTCGATTCAACATTGTTATGGTTCATATGACAAAAAGGCTACATTGTCCCTTGAGTTTCTGATAGCACTTTATTCACTAGCAGTGGAAAACATCACCCTGTCATTTTTTACTATCAACCTGATGTCATATTTCTGTGACAGAGCCACTAAAATATCTGTATTAATAAAAACAGCTACAGAGAAATTGCCACAATACTGACAGGCATGGATGAAATGGACACAGTTGAACTGACATATTTTTTGGCATGAGAAATGTTAACTGCTTCTAGCAACCATGACTTCACCTGAAACTGAAAACGACACTGGCTGCAGAGATACTTCACTCAATACTACTGCTTTGATAAATGGAAAGTAACACCCCATTCAAACCTGATGTCAGGCTACATTAATGTGAAAGAGAAACACCATCATAATTCAGTCTATAAGAACAGCTCCAGTGATAAACACAATGTAACAGTTTTCCTTTTTGATATTAAAGGTTTTCTACAGAATGCACCGATCTCTCTGCGTGGAGTGAGTACAGCATCATTTTCTGCTTTCTGTTGGTGACAGTTAATGCTGGGAAGGTATTCTGCAGTGTGGACACACTAACGGTAATCAGTGTGGTTGTGTTGCCTCATGAGATTAGCAAAGTCACAGAGTGGAGATTTATGCCTGGGCAGCGTGATGCACAGTGTCCCATTATCCTCCACAGAATGCATTAACATTTTCTTTCTCTAATTACAAATACAGCCTCTGTTCATCAGCGGATAATTAAAGGTCTGTCTAAAGGTTTCCTGCTGGCTCTGACAGTCACACATAATGCTCTGTGAGCTGTTGCTCAATCTGAGGAGACTTCACAATCTGTCCAATCAAACCTTCCTTCGCTTTGAAACAGTTTGCTTCCCATGGCTGATACTTCCACAAGAGCTGATGAGGAGAACACACAATGAACAAACAGAAGCAAAATACTAAAAGCAAGCACTCATCTCTTTTTTACTCCATCACACAGTAAGATAGTAGCAGATAGCACACATGATCTACTTTGGTCTTTGTCTTAAGACAAACACTGGTAATATGTAGCCATGCATATGCCTTCACTTGGTTCCTGTATTGATGTCCAAAGTCATCCTACAGACTACCATCTAGGAAGTCACATCTAGGTGCCTAGACACATTCTCCCCTGCCACCACCTTGCAGCCTCTTCTTGTTCAGATTCAACTTTGTGCATAAGATAACTGTTTGCACCTTTGTCCACACTTATATGTCACTCTATGTTCCTTACTCTTCTTGAAGAATGTGCTCCCCACATAATTTAAGAAGTATGTGATCAACACATGCTTCCATGCTTTTGGCATCCTTTTGACCAAATCCACTGCCATCTGTCCTTCCGCATTTCTCTCCTTAACTTCATACCTATATAACACCTCCTCCTCATCACCTCTGTTCTCTTAACCTACATGTGCACTGAAGCTTGTTCTCTCCACCCCCGGGAATACTCTACCACTTCACCCAACAAACGTCAAAATTCCTATTTCTTGGACATCCAACCTGTAAGGCGTGTGCACTTACATCACTCAGCATCACACCCTTGTTTTCCTTCGCATCTTCTTAATAATAAAGAACTTTACATGTAATACACTAAACCTTTGTATCATGTTTACTGTGTAATATCTGTGGTGTGGTTTCACAATTAAGACTGTTCATGAAAAGAAGAACATAAGGTTTAGATAAGTGTTCAAACCCTGTAAAATGATTTTTCTTCTTTTTTTTTTTCTTTTTTTTTAAATTAACATTTAAAATGCACAAACAGTGTAAAGGTTTTAATTCTGTGGCTAACAGCTGGACTGTATCTCTTCTATATCACTGCAGAATCATCTTTTAGTTTTGCTCAGGTTCACACATCATACCAGTCAGGATTAGCATCCAAAATAGTTATGATATCATCTCAAATCTTAGGGTATGTTCAATTTGAAAACAGCATGCCACAGTTTTCTGGTTGAATTACACGTTTTCTAGAAACATATAATTTGGTAGGTGTGTCACAGATGTTACACAATCAGCAGAAATGTGTACATAAACCCAGCTATATTAAAAGGCAGTGCACAGCTGCCATAGTATGAATCTTCATTTCACGTCTTTTGATTCAAATAAACGTTTTGCTCCTTTTTTTCATGGCTGAACATCCTGCCAGGCAAAATGGCTTTAACCGAAATTCAAGTTAAGCACTGCGAAACTTTCTTCTTTCAGTAGATGAAGTGAAGTGTCACACTATGAATGTATTTGGCACAGTAAAGCTCCCAGATCTAACAGAAGCAAAAATGATCAAAACACATTGTTGAGTGCAGAGGATTTAAAGGCTTAAATTACAGCAACTGCACTTTTGAGAAGAGTTGTAAATTCTTGTCTCTTGCATGAAATTTAGATGTGCAACACATTCATCCGCCAACCTGAACTCTCCACCTTTGATATATAGAAGAATGTTTATATCTAGAAGTAATGCAAGTACAAAGGGTCCAAATTGTTGAGTTATTTTGGTAACATCAGTCTTCCGTCAGAGTTTCAACAGATCTTTCACCATAAATAAAACAAAGTCAAAAACAATTTTGAAATTTGTGGTTTAGCTGGTTCGATGACCCTGTACGTGTCAGACAAGTCATTTCATCAGTATGAAACTTTCTGTCCAGTGATTGGTTCCAACTGGAGCAGCTTAAATTTTTATTTTCAAAAAGCCCACTGATTTAATCCTGCACAGTAATTATTCCCTTCCATACACCGCAGCATGAAACAAACAGGTACTTAACATCTTTGTGCTCCATGTCTGTGCATTTCGGGTATTAAAACTTAGAAAATCGACATGTCAGCACATGTGAGGGATGATGGAAACCTTGATGTGCGGGGAAGAAGCAGCAGCCCGGCGGTGTGCTCCAACGCTAATACTCGCAATCTGAGCCACATGACTGCCACAACAGGCTCCTGTATAATTCTTCTCATGCAGTCAAAAGCACTCCTAATATCCACAGGAATCTAAATGTGTTCATCAGTAGCAATCACCAGCCCCCTCTACAAAACACGCCTGATGATCTATGCTGATGATGTTTTCTAGTACTTCATAACGCCCACATAGTCCATGGATGTGCCATGCCAGGGGGCCATAATAATGAGGTGATAACAACCCACATGTTTGTTAGAGCTGATGCTGCAGGTTGGCAAAGTCACAGTGAGCTCCACATCTACTCACACCTGTCTAGGCTCTCTGCCCCGACATGAGAAGAGATGCAAAATGAGATGTGATGACAAGAGCAGCTGCTACAGGAAAGCGTATTCTATACTGACGTTACTGTACTGATACTGAAAGCAGATCACTGGTTTCAGAGCTGTAACCAATGTGAAATTATACTTGTAAATAACATAGGTGCTGATTTGTTAGCTCGGGATTGATAATGAAGTCTTTTATTCAGGCAAAGGTAATGGCTTCCAACCAAGTCACTAGCAGAACCTCGACGGTTAAGATTGGTTTTCTTTTAGCCATGTATACAGTCTTATACATTTTTGCATTAGTTTTCTGCTATGAGCCTTTCCATTTGGGTGTTTCAAACACTGAAAAAAAATCTATAAGAGATGGCTATTACCCAAACCCTAACCCTACACGGGCCTCCAACAGGGGGCAAGAAACTGAAAAATGATGCCAATGTGGAAGTGGCAAAAACTGCAATTATCCTGGTTCCAAAGTCAATCTCTGTAGACTCCAGTGTTAAAAAAAATGTCCAAGTACATAGCAATCAAAAGTGTATCTACAGTCTGGTATAAAAAAATAGTCTCAACCACCTTAAAAAATCTGAGTGGGCTATTTTTCTTTACCCATTTTTGTGGCCCACATTGATTGACAGATATCATGACACTGGCAAACAAACTGGTAGAGCTAGGGTTGGTTTGGATTTTAGCCTTATTTATAAGATGGTATCTTTAAAATCAAGACTTCTACATACACACACACACACACACACATATATATACATATATATGATTCAAAGTTCCTAAGGACAATAATAAAAAGCTTTTACAGTTTTATTTTTGAGTCAGTTTTAGAATCAGTCTACAATCGAGCAGGAATGAATTAACAACCAATCACGAAACAACTAGAGCTCAATCCCACGAGGCTGTTGTCTGCATCAAAGTAAAAGTGCTAGTTTTGCAGCTGATGATCTCAGATTGTTGTTCTAAGTGTCTGACAACATTATAGAAGGAATCCCTAGAGAGATACATCTAACATCAAACGGAAGTGTCACTCTGAAATCTCGCAGGAGGAGCGTTTTTGCAGGAAGACAACAGGGTAAACATGAGTAATAATGACAGAGAGAGAGGAGTACAGGGAGTGCATCTTACTGTGACCTAAATGATTTAAAAAACAAATAATGGCACATTGTTTAATTGTGGCTACAAAATGATGCAGCACAGTGGGGGAAAGTTGCACTGACTACCTTTAGGAGAGATGCAGTGAAGTTGGGGGCAGTGACACTCCTCACCGTGCTGTATAAACTGTGGAGTTTGGGACAACTTTGAATGGGATGATGCTGAAAATAAACAGAAAAAAATCCAACTTTAGATTCAATTTCCCTCAAGAAAAATGCCTAATTAAAAGCAAAGTGC
>VUQG01029265.1:0-14734 GCA_015106755.1 Etia nguti | reverse complement strand
ATAAATGCAGAGTAGTTTGGACCCGGAAGTAGGATTCATCAGGTCATCACTTAAAGATTGGATATCCCACCTGCTGTGAATGTTTTAATGCAGTACAGTTGTTATTATTATCACTTGTCACATCCTGTTTATGAAAGTTAAAATAAATAACATTCATATAAGAAATAAAATAGTCTCGTGTAAACTGTATGTGGTGTTAAATAGGCCTATACTACTGTACTTTAATGTCGGTCATAAGGGTGGTACTTCAAGAGCCATATATTTTATGAGGTGGTACTCATTGTGAAAAGTTTGAGAACCACTGCTCTACGACTTAAAGTCCTAGAACAAATTTCTTTTCTGTTTTTCTTCTCCATTATGACCAAAGCACAGATTAATAACACTGGTACTGTTTGACCATATTATGCTGTATAATGTGAAATTAATATGATAGGATGCTTTTACAAGGTGTTGTATTTGCGTAAAGACAAAAAACGGGTCATTTAAGCCTGTTGCTAGGTGGTTGCTCAGCAACTGTATCATGCATAAGTGAAGTTATAATATATCATGCTGACATTTTGTGGATTTAAATTAGATGTAATTTTTAAAGAATAAAAATGATTGGATGGTTTCATATAGTGTTATTGGTGCATAAATGCTAAGAGTACGCCATTTTAACTCACTGCTAGGCAGTTGCTTGGCAACATGGTGAAAGCAGAACATCAATATAGATAAGAACCTTCAGGGACCTAAGATTCACTTGCAGAATATCCGGCAAGATATCCTAGATTTATTTACTATTATTATTTTTTTATTATCTTTAGTGTTATTTTACGGATGTGTATCTAAGTACAGAGATTTTTCTTTCCATACTCTCAGTGAACAGTGTAAGATTTTTTCAATTTCTAAAATACAAAATTGTCTTCATCTTTCCTGGTTATGCTGGTAACTAGGACAGGCCTCTAATGTCCAGTCAAAATGTATAACGCTGGTCAAGTTGCTTTCAGCAGGGTTTACAGCTGAATCTTAGCCAGCACCAAATAAAACAGCAAAAGAAATGAAGTTGCAAGCCAAAAAAATGATCAAACAAAATGAACATGAAGGTGGGAGTGCAGCAAGCACAGTGTTCCTGAATTTTATTGCATGACTTTATTGTTCTATTTATACAGCCAAATTATTTAGAAAAAAAAAACCCCAAAGGCAAATGAGAAAAAAACGTAAAGGAGTCTGCTTTTTTTTTTGATTGATGTCTTTAGGGAGCTACAAAGCCAAAGTGATTCGTTTCACCCATCTGGTCACCTTGCTTGCTCACCTCAGTAAAAACGCAGATTTCATAGAACCATCCTTAACACCACGGCTTAATCTCTTACACATTGCTGTTCAATGAATATATGACTTCTCTGAAAGCAATACTTTAAACCTAGATTAAACAACAGAAATGATGCACGTGATGTGTGGATTTGAGAGGGAGTTGGGCAATGTTCGCTGTATTTTTTCACAGTATTGCCCTCTACTGGTGAAGTGTTTTACATTTTTGATTTTGGTAATAATGTTCCAAAATCGTGATGGTGAAAACATTCAGAATCTATTGTCTGATAATACTTTAATATATATTTAATATATATTTATGCCTTCCAGGATACACAAATCTCTCTCCCTGTCAAAGAAACCTTTCTTATTCTAGTTTGCTTTGTGTTAAAAACATAGATCAGCCAGTTGCAGTTATTATTATTTTTACTTATCCCTTTTAAAAATGATCAAATGACAAAAACCTCTCATTCTTTTCACCCTGTCAAACTAGACATGGAGTCAGGAGTCCAATTGTAAATGAACTTCATATAAGAGGCCAGCTAGAATACACACACACACACACACACACAGAGAGAGAGAGAGAGAGAGAGAGAGAGAGAGAGAGAGAGGGCATAGTAGATCAATCCCCTACTGCCCAATTAGGGCTGACAGTAGGATTAAGGAAGGCTGACTCCCCAGGTCACGTGACCTTCGTTGTCTGATACAGTTTCCCTCTGGAGAGACACACAGGACTGATAGCACCCAGAGGAGTGTGTGTGAATGTGTGTATGAGGGGAGTAGAAGGGGAATCATTTGTTTTCCATATGACAAGCGAGAGAGTGCTGAATGGGTTATGTGCATGTTTGCGACTGTGTCTGTGCAGGCATGCTTGTTCATACTCTGGTGCAAGCAAAAAGCTAAACTGCACATGTTACCCTCGCCACTTAATCCTCTGGACTTCCTCAGTTGTATTAAATTACCATGCAATCCATCATCATATCATTACTATATAGCATTAGAACCTTCTATCATCCAAAACTTCACCAAGGAATATGTTCTCATTTATAAGCTGTGTCTTATATGTCATGAAGTAAAATGATCTTTAATATTAGGGTGATGTGCTTAAAAATAATCAGGGTTTACACAGAATCTATGCAATTGCTCAAAAGTCTGCAAATTCATAAATTTGGTGGTTATTCAACACCTATTACCTGGTCAACAAAGGAGGCCTCGCTGAGCTTCCCCTTTGTCAAAGCTGGCTTGGTGAGCATACTGAAGATAATGGGCCCAGTGTTGTCTGTGGATGAGCGCCAAGTATTTTGTTTTCCACAACTGGAAGATGAGAAAAAGTCAAGGTGGTTACTCAACAGTGTTTCAGGATATAATATATTACCCCAGTTAAGTGCCATAAACTGTTTATTAACAGCTATGAAATATGAGAGAAATCCATGCATACATGTGGGCAGATAGGGCCTTCTGGAGATACGCAAGTCTGATAATGTCCATCAGGAATTAAGAGTGTGTAGATATAGGCATATTTCTTAAATGTTTATATCTGGGTGGATGGAGTTGTAACTCTTTTGTCCATCTGTGGTAATTTAAAAAATGTTTGGTTTGCTGTGTTGCATTTTGAAACATCACTGCGAGATGCTGCAGTGAAACTTAAAAGTAGTAGTTTATGCTTGCAAACCCTCCAATGTGGCAGCGCTCAAGCATAAAACAGACACTGATCTCCAGTAATCTTTTTAGTTTTGGCTGCTTTCCACAACTAGCTTTGCTTTTAATAGCTAAAATTTAAATGTAACTTCAGCCAAATACACTCTGAATATATTCATTCTTAAAATTAATAGATTACTTAGACTGGAGTGCTTTCTTTCATTCTCCATTTTATTAATGCGCAGTACGATGCACAGTTCAAAGCATCACTACGTTCGCTTAAGGCCTTGATTTACATGCAGTATAGCCTACCTGTCCACACACAACACCAGAGCATGGAATTTGTACACAGTCAGGGCAGGAATGCATTTCTGTCCTGGAAATTCAAGGATCATTTCACTCAGATAAAGGGCAAAGAAGATTGCAGCACTACACTGGAGTGCAACCTCTGCTTGCCAGGAAATAAAGCTGCTTGCTTCATCCAGATACTACTTATAATTTGTCACCTTGTGGTAGGGCTTTTTTCTTTTTTCTTTTTTTTCTTTTTGAAAGCTTTCTTACAAGTCTCCTGCTCTACAAAGGAGTATTGCGGTCACATTAAGAAAAAAATATTATGGAATATTTTGAGAATAAAGTCCAAATTTCGAGATTAAAGACATAATTCTATTTCAAGGAAAAAGGGAAAAGTACTATTATGAGAAAAAAGTCAAAATGTAAAGATTACAGTTATTGTTTCAAGAAAAAACTGCCACGGCTGCTATACTATACCCTCTGCAAAATGCCTTGTGTAGATGAGTTAGTGAAACAACTTGATCAGCCGTCTAATTGTGTTTTGTGATACAATATACATCCTCGATATCCTGTCCACTGACAGCCATTTCATTTTGCACAAATCCACTCTTCCAGGTTCCAAATTTTTTCCATTTTTTCAACATCCTTATACTCATCACCACACTGTGTTTATGTGCTAAAAGACAAATAATATCCTTGTAACTAAAACCGATTCTGAACTATGATTTCACCAACTCTTCTACACAATGCATTTTGTAGAGGGTATAACAGCCATGGCAATTTGTCTGTAAAAAAAACAACTGTAATCTCCACATTTTGACTTTTTTCTCGAAAGAGAATTTTGACATTAATCTCGAAATTTCAACTTTATTCTCAAAATGATCAATAATATATATTTTTTCTTAATGTGGCCCTAATACTCCGTCGTACCCAATCACACCATAGACTATGTAGAAATATTATTTTTAGTTAAGTGTGTGACATAGCTGAGTTGCTAGCTGATTGGAGGCCAGACTGTTAGCACTGTCAGCACTGCAGCTAGCTTATGAAGCAGGTGTAGCTAACAACAAACCATAGCGTTAGAGAAAAGCTAGTTTACATGATAAGTGCTATACTTTCAGCAAACTGTTTCTATCCAGTAGCAGCCTGTTGCAAGTATCAAAAGAACAAAATTTGTCTTATTTGTACATTTAAAGAAACACTGCATTTGTTTTTTGTGTATCACTCCAGAAATGATTAGATTTAGAGTGGTTTATATACTTTTGGTAGCAGTATTCTTTTCAGTCTACAATCATCCACACGTTTACATGGAATATAAGTTTTAAAACTTTACTATGTTATGTCACGTAATATAACAAGTATCATAAAGCTACGTTTAAGGACATGTTTTCTGTATTTTTCCAGCGGCATCCATTTTTAGAGCCACCCTTCCAATACTTTGTAGATGTGGGGGAAGTTTGGGTGAGAGTTGCATATGTCTGAGACTGGTATTCATAGGAGACTTCATTACAATCAGCCACAGAATGGCTGAAAACATCATCCATTTCTCAGACTCTCCAGCAAATGTAAAATCAGGTTTCTTGTTTCAGAATAAAATCCCTCATGTGATGTGAAACAATCACAGACCTCAGCCAGCACCAAAGTTGGACAGCAGCTCAGTGCTTACAGCCTAATCGAACATGAAATAAGACTTCTCTCTAAGCATTTTCTTGGCCCCGACAGCTCGCTAATGAGAGTATTGATTGCAGTAACACATGCTGATGAAGGATCAATGGGCCAAGCACACTACAGTGACATCTGTTAACAATGCTGAACGATTAAATTAATATAGGCTTTGGAAACATAATCTTTCTGTCTGGCTATTCACACTGGAGATAGTTCCTCCTGTAAGGAAGATAACGCACCTAGTGCTCGTCAAGGTGCAAAACATTCTTCTGGACTGCTGCAGCAAAAAGTGAAAGAAAGAGTACAAAAGACTATGAAATGAGCCATAAAGTCAGCTACAGTGCTTAACAAATCTATTAGTCAGAAAAACAAGAAAAAACTAATCTGTTAAAAAACAGTTTAAAATAAAAAAAGATTATATTGATATTTATTAGGCTAATTACAAACTAAATACACATTTTTGTAGCCAAATTTGAGCTGGAATGAATTAACATTCAATCACTAAAATTAATTTACAAAAAATTTTTTTCAAGAATATAGAATTTTTGGCATCTTAGTTAAACAAAAAATGTGCTTCTACTATTTTTTCTGTTTTTTTTTTTGTAAAACTGTAAATCTGAAAATTGATGGATAACAACAATAATTATATTTTTTATATTTATCTTTCAATTAAAGAGCTTGTGCATACTTGTGGATTAATCAACTATATTAACCTCACAAGAATTAAATAATTACATACAAAACAGGAATTCTAAAGCAAATTGAACACAGAATAAATCACAACACACAAGGTTCAGAAACAGCAAAAAGCTGACCACATATTCTCACACATTTACGTGTGTTGTGGGAAACATCTCTGCGTCTCAGGTGGAGTTTTTACGCTTAGGAACGGAGGCATGAGGCACAGCACTGATCTTTCACTTCAGAGACATGCATACAGCTTAATTTCAGAATTTGGGAACAAAAGCACTTTGGTTAAGATTAGTAAAGTTTCTTGTGTTGACTAAATGTAACTAACTCTTCAGTTCAAAAATCATTCCCTAACATTTACCAGCTGCTGTGGGTACCTAAACATATATTGTTTTAAAAGTTAAAATAATCCTGATATGACTATTAATATTAATTTTTTGAGACCATGAATATTTTGATTATAGTATCCATCTCCTCATCTAACTCTCTAAAATTGTCTTTTTTTTCTTTAAACATTAATATTTTAATTAAAAATAGATTAATTGACTGTAAAGGGGCTCCTGGATGCTAGGTATCAAAAAACTAAAAAAATGTCAACCTTTTAAGCTAGACAAAAAGACACACACACACACACACACACAGATGCAAGATTTCCCCACTGTTTCAGCCTGGGATTAAACAAGGAAATTGTGTTGTTTTCAGCATATCTTTGATTTGACTCTGGCTCATTGTCAGAGGCTATGTTGGAAGTTTATACAGGTACCTTACAGCCCGCAGACTAATACTCACATAGTACATATATTCAGGGGGAAAAAAACAAAAAAATAACCATATAATTACTCTAGACTGGATTTGTCTTTTTACATCTACATTTTCTTTTACAAATATTAGCGAAATTGTGCTTCGTACCTTAGTTCGTATGCAGGGTACAAAAGGAATCAGCACTGACATAATCATTAAAAATGTATTTGATAAATTATAGTTTAACAAAAATAAATAAATAATAAATCTCTTTCAGTGTAGACAGTCAGAGCGGGGCATCTGTAGTAGTTAACACATCGGTCTTAACATGTGAACGCATGGTCGAGGCTGTGAGGAGATAAAATCTGTACCAGATCCAACATGTGGATCCGCCTGTTGTGACGACACCTTGGGAACAAATGAAAGTACTTGGAGAGTATCTCTCACAACCTGGTACAGTAAAAATAGAGACACAAAACTGCTCCTTGAATCAGTCACGCAAGACAAAAAGAAAAAGGATCTGACCAAAAAAATGCAAGGTTGTGGCGGTTTTTCTCTACAGCTCTACTGAATTTTAACCATTTGCTCCATTACTTATTGAGCGTTTTCAGGCTTTTCAGTACTCCTAATTTTGGTTTCTCTTCCCCCTACTGTTGAGTAGACCTAACTAAAATTGACTCAAAACGGAATAAATTGAGATGTAAACGAAATAAAATAAGAAGTAAGACAAGATTTAAGAGAAAAGGTCTTCACATTTCACATTTAAAGACAAAAATGTGGAACACAATTGTTTTTTGGTTTTGCAGTACTTTCTCATTTAGCCATTAAATTCACAAAAACATCCCTTCTTCTTATCAGATGTAAACGTTTATTAGTCTCAAAGCTTATTGGATGGAGCAGACGGAGAAACTATTTAGATAATGTCACAGCACGAGTTCAGGTAAATTTTATACAGATCTCCCCCTGCCGTGACTGCACACACGATTACACATGCACAAACACACATATAACCACGAATTATACAAACAGGCTATGACAATAACTTGGCAACAGTGTAGTTGCCAGATATTTGTCAGAATGAGCTTTAAGGTTGAGATGTTAGATACTAAAGAATGGACAGGTTTACATGCACACACACACACATTCCCTGTTTTAACACACTGCAAATGTCCAGAATACCTCTGAACTTCATCCAAGAAAATTTTCCAAACTCTGCTAATGATTTCAACGGAAAGTAAAAACAAACAGGTTTTCCTTGTGTGCCTGCATGATAGCCATTTGGGTGCAATTTTAAGCTATTAATACTTCATTTTCATAATTGTGGGGTCATCGCTGGGTGTCTGGATATTTACCTAACAGCTGGCTGCAAAGCAGAGTTTAGTCTGGCTTGACATAATGAAAGCTGGGAGCCTGGTTAGAGTTACACCATCAAATCAAAGGTAATTTTTTGGCACGTGTTTTATTAAACTATACGATGAAGGCTGAAAGGTGAGATGAGTGACAAGAACAGCTTCTACTGAAACAAACCCCATTTTGTCTATTCTCACGTAGCCATGAAAGTGCGACGTTTTAAAAAGTGTGATGGAGATTTACTACAGTGGCGAGTGCAATATATAGTAATACACATAAAAAACACTCAGCTACAATGTGTAGAACCACCCTACGCACACCACTGCTTTCCATTAGCCCTGTTATAAGAGAATAAATAAGCACAAAGGCCTGAGTGAGCTCTCATTAACCTAGGTGTGACCGTTGACCTACATGTAGAGAGGCACGGCTGGATGTGAAATACAAGGACAAGTAAACTTACTCTCATTTCCCAAAACTCATCCATTTATCACTCAGCACTTCTCTACTGGTTGTCAACATGAGATCAAGTTTATAGTGTTGAGGTCTAGAAGATCATCTGTCTCTCCACCACTGTCAGTCTTGACTTGAGTTCACGGGGGGAGAGGAAACCTGACAGTTTAGCAGCTTCCAGAATGCAGTCAAGTGTTTTCAAGTTCAATCAACCATCAAACGTGGCCAAGGCCATGCCAGTGCAGCGGGAAAACAACAGAATGAGCCCAAAGCCACTGCCACCACTCTGAAAGCCTGGCACACACAGAAAACACAGGACAGGCGTCAAACAAAAGTGCTCAACAATCCATTTTTAAGGGTTACACCATTTTCGCTTCCTTCATGAGACCTCTTGAATATTTTGCAATTTTAATGGGGAAGATTACAATTTTAGTTTCTGTGCTTGCAAAGTGAAATCTGATCAACACTGGAATTATAAATTAAGACATGAGTACTTTTGACACTGAATGTAATTTTCAGACAACTCACCTCAAATTTGAACTTAACTAATACTGAACATTATGCTTGTTTGCTTGTTTTTTTCCCTGAAAGCTGCAGATTTTTGTTCATGCATATAGTTTGTGTATAAGCAAGAGTTAAGTCTGAAAAGTTTAGGTCTCACCAGGTATTAACAGGCAGAATAATTTTTACCACATTTATAACAAACCCCATGACCCCAGTGAGTGTAAAAACTGGAGGCATACCCATGCCAATTAAATCATGGAAAAATATATGAAACCTATGTTACTGGATTCCAGACCAAATGTGAAGGAAAGAGATTGGGCAAATGTAAAGGAACACTCACTTTTTCTCTTTTTTCCCTTCTCTCTTTTTCTCTTCTGCAACTTTACTGCTGGATTAGACCCCTGTAAAGCACTGCACCTTACAAACAGGGTCCCCATTTACCTGTAACTCGGGTCTCCACTTCAAGGCCTATAAAGTCCAGCCAGCTGGCCCTATTTGAATTTCACTCATCTCATTACAGAATAAAGGAGGAAGTCAGAAAGTGAGCTGGGCAGGATAATTTGAAGAATATAATTGACGATTTGGTACACTATTTAATAGGTACACATGTCCATCGCGTCCATAACACTTCATCTTGAGTTTAGCTTTTAACTTACTGATAATACAATCTTGAGCATCAACAACTGACAGAAATCAACAATAGACAACATCAGATGTCTAATATTTGATTCGTTCAAAAATTCTTTTTTTTTTGATCTGCTGAACTAATCAGGTGTACATTTTGTATAGTAATAATTAGAAAGTGTTTTCATAATACTGCTTTAAACTGATTAGCATCATCACTGAGGCCCAGCTGCCATTTAGCTCAAAGTAGCACTGTACAGTCTCTCAAAAATGCTACCAAAGCTGCACAGACTTAGTTTTATTATTGTGCAATGACTGAGTGACCGCTAACCACTGCGGTCACAAAATTCCAGTAAGACCGAGGTGTCCCCTCCCAGACAGTGGACACGCACCTACATATACATGCAGAACAAAGCCCACTTTTACCACATTAGAAATAAATATAATACATCTCAAAACGTGAGTCACTGGTGATCCATTCCACCAAACAGGCTATATGTACAGAGGACAAAAACACCCACATAACTTGTAGACCTCAATAAATTCTACAAATGGCAACAGACAGACTCTGTTTCGCCAGAACAATATCGCAACCCAGTTGCTGCTCTAGCATGAGGGAATGTCAGATTCTGCTTCACAAAAGACGAAATATTGCACAGAGCACCTGTTTATTAATATCATTAGATCGCTGTTTAAAACAACACGATAAGTGCATCTGGCATGGCCTAATATAGCACACAGAGTACTGCAATGGCAAATAACCATAAAACCACACGTGTAGTACTTAATATCCACCTTACCCTATACCATTAAAAAGTAATTAAAGACTTCAAAGAAGCCCCATTACAGAAGCAGTCTAATGTTTTGTTGGAGGAGAAAACAGTAAGTCTCTATAAACAGCTGAGGTTTGGACTGTTGTGGTCTTATTGGTGTTCCTCAGTATTAATGTGGTCAAAGTTAGTCATTATGATTGTACCGTACACTAAGTGCAGCTCTGTGTGTTTGCATAGGCAGTATATGGCTTTAATGTGTTTTTTGTACTTACATATAAGCACAAAGATTCGCTGCCGGATGGATTTAATGACTCAATCAAAGTTTTTGGAAGAGGAGTGATGGTTTACAGACCTGTCCAACACAGTGGTGACACGACGCGTAGTCACAGAGCACCATGTTTTTACTGCTTTGGCAGTCTGTAGACCAGGATTGTAACACGATGAATATAAGATGTCTTATAGCTACATGACATACTCATGAACTCTGTGTAAGTGTGCGTGTGTGTGTGTGTGTGTGTTTATGTAAACTCCCCTGTCCAAAATACAAAGAAGGAGATTAGAAAGAAAAGCCGGGATGATTCATGGTTGTTACAAATTCTATCTCACACAACCACAGATGGTGGTGGAATTTCAGATAGAGGCGCACCTGAAAATAAACTAAAACAGACTGCACCACTGCAGACTTTCTCAAACGTTCAGCACATGTTAGATACCACTACTACTCTTTCACGTCGTCTCTCAAAAACATGAGGTATGTGAAACATCTGCAAAGCATTTGGAGAATTAAAAATAAATTAATAAATAATAATGGACGTCTGGTCCTCTGCCAGGATTTTGTGTCCAGTTAAATAGCACATGGCTTCATGGTTTGTATTAATTTACCCCGGGCTTTGACATTTGGCAGGAGGCTGGAATAAAAGAGAGGGGGCTCTGGGGCACAATACATCGTATTTACTAATAAAAATACACACTGGAGCAGGAGGCGTTTTTTTCTTCCTCGCTTTTTCACTCATAAATTACTGAGCTTAGAGTGAGCATGCCTGTCAAGAGGTTAATTTGAGTGTGACTTTAATTTTCCAGCTATGCATACCAACAGCGGATGATAACAAACCTGATAAGACATTAATGCTCTTACGGAAAGACAACTGAAGCATGAAAACCTTCAAAACTATGGTTAAGATTCACTGATACCAGCACTTGGTACTTCTGTTTTAACATTATTTAAATTAATGTCAGTGTAAACTGCATGCAGACTACATATAATTGTGTATTTGATGTCGTTTTTGAAGACATTAAGTGGCTTAATATAATTTGTCAGCCGCTAGACATACATGCTGTTTTATTGCTTTTGATGTGGTTGCAACTTTCAAGCAGGCAAAATCACGGGACCTGTTTTCTTTTTAAATCCATTTATACACCCCAGATGATATCACGTACCATACTCCTGCTGAAAGCTTATGGAAATGTTCTAAATTAGTTTCTCAGTTTGAAAAGAGCAGCTTGGTAGCAGCTGCTATTCGTGTTTTATCTATAGCGTAAATCAGAGACTCAAAGCACTTCCATGAAGCTGTGTTACTGAAAATTTGAAAAAGAAAGAAAAGATCAAAAACAGTCTTGCATGTTCTTCAGGGATTGTTAAAGTTGAATTCATTCACATAGTATGTGTTTGGACAGGCCACGGAAACTATTTTAAACTCATTTTGTAGATAACCACAATACAAAAAAGGGGTAGTTTTGATAATTAGCAAGTCATTTGCTGGCCTCAACACATTTTTCTACTTCCTGCTTTGCACTGATGGTGGCTTTAGGCTCTGAAAGGCGATCAAAGGCTCTTCATACACCATTAACCAGGAAGTGCCGCCATAACGACTCTAGGCTGTTGCCAGTTTTGACACCATTCCTGAATTTTGCTGGATTTTGCGCTGACCCAGAAAAAATTATTCCAGTTCAAACACACACATTTTTTTCATAGATGTCCAAACTCGCTTTCTCAGTATTTAAACTAACACTTTCAATTACTAAACAATACTAATGTGACTTGTTTAATGATTACACCTCTTGTATTTTATTTACACAATATTTCTTTGGGATACTTTTCACACCTTTGCTGTGTTTTGGTGTTTATATATGATTGTAGTAATTTGACTTCATTCAGTACCCCTGCCTTGACAGCATGTGGCCAATAAACATTCAAAATGCAAATGAAGCCAGTGGTAAGTAGGACCTTCTCCCTGCAGGAGGTGCATGTCTTATCATACAGAGTACTTCTGTACAAAACATTTAATTGTAATTCATTCTAAAAATTTAAAGAATACAGATGACACGTTTCTCTGAATTCAAACATGATTTAACACTGTCTTCATTGTCTTGTCACTCTTTAGTTCTGAGATATAAAAACCTATTACCTATTAAACCTATTACTATTATCCATTTTCCTACTGCCTGTCCCAGCTGCCATAGGGTGAGCGGCAGGGTCAGTCTGTCACAGGGCCTTGACTTAATCATATTGCATCAAAATGGGTCCATGTCCTCCGGAAAAGAACCAACTGAAGGCTTTTGGATGAGATTTTGGTTCAAGACACAACACACAATCTATATTTAGCTTTAACAGTTTCAGAAATGATTAATTAAACATTTAACATCTAAGCAAATCAAACTGAATAAATGTTTTTGTGCAACAAGTCTTGTGTTATAACTTTATGATATCTGATAAAAACTGTAAAACTTCAGTCAGTTATATGTGCGCGAAAAAGCATGTTGTCTCTGTTGGTTTTTCTTTCTGCTTTTTTGTCTTGCACACACAAGCTGAAGGCAAATTTTGACTCGGTGAGGAGGCATCTGTTGACTACTGGACTCTGTAACCTGCTTAGAGAGACCTCCACGGTTGATAACAATGAAACATAAAACAGGTGCATGCAAATACATACAGACGCACGCGCGCTCACACATACGTGGACGGGAAATTGCCCCCAGACTCCGACAGAATGTGTGAAGGGGAATTTTCCTAATCCTGCTGAATATCAATGCATCTTATTCTACACTCCAAAGAACATGTGCAGAGGTGTGTGGGTACTGTTTGAACCTGTTTCCCTGTGGCACAGCTGGCAAATGTTGAATGTAAAAGCATGAGTTTTGGCCTTAGCTTTTACTTTGATTGGTATTATTCTAACAAACACAGCTATCTCAAAAAATTAAGGTGTGATTACAGGCAGGACATCAGTTTAATGTGGTTTTAGACTGTTTAGATTTTTTCACCAGCAGTCGCGTCAGTCACATACAGCCAGTGGTTCATTTCAAGCCACAGTTTGCATTTTCAAACAATAATGGAGGAGTCAGTTTTAATTGCAAAATAAAACAGTAGTTTGCTTAGGAGATTTTTTTTTTTAAAAAAAAGGAAATTATCAACAAAGATTTAGGAATGAGCTCTTGAAAAGGAATTTGCTGAACTCACAGGACTAGTCTGTTTGCATTCCCATGCAGTGTTTATATCAAGGGTGTGTGTGCCAGCCTAGCTCTTTAGGACTTTGTGCACATCTATAAGAAGTGTGTATGCATGTATATATAAGAAAAAGAACGTTAATAATATTTGTATATACAAGTAACCATTACGCTTGCCATGATTGAGACATTTCACTTAATGCTTATTTATACTCACGAGCCTAGACCTTCAAGCAAATGTTCTCATCCTAATGAGCCAGTATTGCTTAGCCTGACCCATCACTGAGTTTGACATTGATGTTGACATGATGGAATAAAAAAAGAAATATTTGTAACAGGCTGATTTGTTAAACCAACATAAACATAACTAGCTTAAAAGTGCTGATTATGTTCTAAAAAAAACCCCAACAACAACAAAAAAGCTTGTGGTTTCATCAGTCTGTGGATGTGGAGAAAATGCTGTGTGGCCATCTGGCCACAACCATCAACTAACCAAATTTGCTGTTGTTGGTTAAAAGAAAAAATATCCCTTAATTGCAGTTAATTCGTTCATTGCAATGATCTGATTTACTTTATAAAAGATACCCTGACCGTATCTCTGGTCTGCGCTGAACCAATATCAATATGCACAGTGTTGAGGAGTAATGGAATACATGTACCAGCGTTACGTATTTAAAAGACAAAATATGAGTAACTGTATTCCATTACAGTTACCATTTAAAAAGGTAATCATTAGAATACAGTTACTTTGTTGGAATAAATGGATTACATGGCGGTCTTTTCCTGTTTCATATGTTAGACTAGTGGAAACCCAAACAAAACACACAATAAGAGGCTCTAATGTAAGCGTCCTGTTAATGTTGGTGGCGTCAGTTGCACAATGGACAGCACAACAGAGCCAGCAGTGCACAGGCAGGAATGCATTTCTTACTTGGAAATTCTGACACCACTTCACATTTAAAGAAGAAACGAATGGGTGAAATCTGACCATTCAATGCAAACTCTGTTTGCCAGCAACCAAGCTGCTCTCTGTGTCAGAAGACTCCACCTCCAACCTAAAGAAACATCTGGAAGTACGTTCTTTTTTAAAAACTAACGTTAGCCTACTGCAACTACCTTATTTTAGTTGTGGTAGCTACTTGGGTTATGTGCCACTTCAGTATCTTCAATGTACTATTAATGTGTGATTTATTACTATTACTGAAGGCTACTTGCCACCGAGCTAACATTGTTAGCTGGCATTAGCTGAGGTTAGTTCATAGACTGCAGACTGTTAGTCTTGA
>VUQG01029264.1:0-44114 GCA_015106755.1 Etia nguti | reverse complement strand
TGGAGGATGGATGGAGCCAAATACAGGGCAATCTTGGAAGAAAACCTCTTGGAGTCTGCAAAAGACTTGAGACTGGGGCGGAGGTTCACCTTCCAGCAGGACAACGACCCTAAACATAAAGCCAGCTTCGCCCATGTTGCCTAACTGTAAGAAGATAGATAGCGGTGTAAGGAACAGATATAAGGAGATTAGTTTTCAAAACAACAATGCTTGTGTATGGCGATAACTCCTGGTTGCCAAAGTTAAATGTTTTGTTTGGAGGTATCAGGATTGGAAATAAAAGAATACTAATGTTGCTGACTCACTGGTTGAAGTGGACTTTTGTGTTGAGGTTTTAGGCAAGGTTGTACAGAAAAATTTAGCCCACAGGATTCTTAATTGACATTGTCCAACAAAAGGGTTTCATGAAAGGACCTGAGATTGAAAACCATGGAACCCAAGCTAGGCTTGGGAGGGATATGAAGATGGAGGTTAACAAGGTTGCTTGAATGTGGCAGTGTGTTTGTGAGGATTAAGATTACAGCTATTGCACTAAAGACGACTACCCAAAACTTTTCTTTGTTTATGGGCTGGTTTCGGCAGCAGATGGCAAAAGCTGCTGCCCACAATAAAAAGTTTAATGACTGTAAGGCACAGGGCTTTTCTTTGACATCTGAAAGAGTGTAGCTGACGAACAGAAATAGAAATCCTGTGTTGTCCCAGTGGCCGAGCCTTAACAGCAGATGTCTGAGGCAGGGGCACATTTTATTATTTCTGGACAATTTCCTCCTTTTAAGTTCGTAGAGATGGTACGAGAACCTCAGCATTTCACTGGCCCAAACTTAGAGCAACCGCCCACCTGGTGAGCAGCTGCTGATGAAGGTTAAGGTGTTAGGGAATACCACCATTAAAGGGGTGGGGGATATCACAAGGTAGAATATTTGGGTTAATGTGCTTTGCCTATTTATTTTGTGCTTGTGGTGGTTTAGCTTTTTCCTGCATAGTGTTGGTTTTATTTATTTTTTTAGATGTCTTTATTTTAATTGATATATGTATAGTTTTAATAACCTGCCAGATTTAATGACTGTGTAATTGACCTAAATGAGGAGTGTGAGAGAAGGCTGCCAAAGCCTTCAGCCTGGGGCAGGTCACTGAGGAACATTTAGTAGCTGCAATATGGCGATATAGGTGGGAGAGCTGATCAATACCCGGAGATATTATAAGTAGCCTAGGGCAGAGGACCATGGGGAATGCCAGAGTAAGATGCCAGAGTAGAAGATGTGCTGCCACGACCACCTTGCCGCTACTAACCGACCATAATGAGACCCAAAACTGGATGCTATGGTCAAATGTGGAAGAGCCCAAGGTGCAGAGCCTAGAGCTTCGCACACCTCTGTGAGTAACCTGTTTCATCTCTTTGTGAAGCAGTGTCGGGATAGCAGGAGTTCCAGAGGGGCATTAGTCATTAGGAGGAGCTGTGTCGGTGTCAGAGTTGTTTGCAGCAGCTCTGTTTTAGCAAAAGCACTGCCCAGTGTTGCCTTCTGTGCTATCGGGAGGAAGGCGCTGTGTTGAGGGAGGAGGTGTGATCACTGACTGTGGCAGGCTGTTGATATAGGGATGGGAAAGGATCATGCTTTGGAAAAGGCCTTTGATCCGAAATCTTGGACAGAGTCACACAGACTGGGCTGTGCGGTAACAGCTTGTTTGTCAGACTGGTGTAGCTTATTTTATTTCATTTGTCTTAATGTACCGGTGTACAATATCTTATGAATAATATTTTTTTGACAAGTTAAGTTAGTTTTCCATAAGGTTTTAATGCACAACTGTTTTACTCTTTTTACTCACTTTTATCGACTCAAGTTACCTTATTTTTACAGATTGTTTTCCTTTTAATACTGAGAGGGAAATTAAAATTATTATTATTTTTTTTCAAACACATCCTTGCTCCAGTCTTTGTCCTTAGGCTAGGTTGCATTGCCTTCCCCTGTGGAATCAAACCAAAAACTAATAACTTAGAAACAAGATTTCCCTGGCTCTTTAAAACCTAGGTGGCACTGTCATTAATAAAGCAAGTGGAAAGTTATCACTTAGCCTTGGCCTCACAGAGCAAAAGAGCACAAACTTCACCGTAGATACAGAATTTGCAAGATGAAGAAAACAAGACTCCAGTCAGCAAAAGCACTGTAATGGCTCTCTAGTAGTATTACTGACATCAGACTATGTGTAGAACTCTCTAAACATGAAGGCGTATAGACGACTAGAGAGCTGAAACATGTCAGTGGGAATATTCAAGTCTGGAGCTGTTTGCCTTTTCCTGGAGTTGGACACCTGCACCAAATGGATTCCTCTCTTGCCAGAGACAAGTGCTCTTTCATTTCTGTAGAGACAGGCTACACCATCTGCATCTTTGTAGAGAAAATTTCATAGTGCAGAAAAAAGAAAGAATCCCAACTCAAACAGAAAATACTTTCCAAGCACCATGTGAAGACCAAAGAAGGTCAAAGAGTACAGACAGTCATGGACTTTCGTCTGACGTCAAAAGTATAAACTCCACAGTATTAATATTAAATACTATATATACTGTACCCTGTTGGTGTGTATGTGTCTGTTATTTCTCAGTCTCGAAACCCACCTAGAAATGTGTACTATACTAAACGCCTCTTTAAAATGTATGTGTTACGTCTCAATCTCAGAGGACTAATGTATATATCAGTGCACTTTTGCGTGTGTTTGATAACAGGTCAGACAATCGAAACCTTCATCTAACAGGGTATATGAGTGCTAGCAGCCACGCCAGTGTATATTCCTCACTGAAGCCGTCACACTTCATTCTGTTTACAGTCCACTCACTCCCCACAGCCAAATATCAGGATTCCAAGGCAAACCACATGCTCCAGCACGAGGCCAACACCAGCTATACTTATTGGGTATTAGACAGCCCTGCAATCTCCGTTTCATGAACAACTGGTCTATAAACACTATTGATTTTCACACTGTGGTTTTTGGCACATGTATCTAGTGGATTGTGGGCATTCATCACAGCGATGACTAGTAATGAATAATAATGCAGACTTATGAGGAGACAGTCAGAGATGTTTTTGTTTTTTGTTTGCTCATCTGATTAAAGCAGTGGCTGCAGGTGCTAAATGGCAGGACCCTGAGATCATGAGGTGGAGCAGCTATAAAGCTACTTCAGCTGTGCGAAACTAAATAACAATGATAGACATGGAGGAAATAAATACTGCAACATATGATAAAAAAAATATCCTAAACTCAATTCTTAAATTGCATTATTTTGTATGGAGTCATGCCATTATTATTGACATCTGTAATTTTAATACAATATGAAAAGCAATACACCTTAACCTCCTCTGATAACAACAATCCAATTAGAACTGGCATCTCTGCAATATGATTCAATTTGTTACAGATCAAATAAGTTTGGCTTAATATGAAACTTTAAATCTTAATTCTGAGGATAATTTTATCTGGCCCAAACAATGATATGGACTAACCACACTACCGTTCTCTCCCTAAACCATTGTGCTGTCAGTAATTTGGTTAACTGTGGCCCAGTATAGTAGATGAGTAGGTAACTGTGTTTTTCAGTTTCAGGCACTGCCTTGCTTGGGTCACATTAAATCCTTACTCGTACGGTAAAGTCTCAAGAGAGTACCGGGTCACGTGGGCTAAACAAACACTTCCAGATTTCATCCCCAATAAAGCAAGCCCTGTAGAAGTTACTAGTACAAGCCAGGGTTTATTGTAATCTGTTTGGAGTCGTGTTAAGTTTCTCTCCAGGAATAAATCCCCACTCTGTGAGTAATTTATCACGTTCTCAGCTGTGTAAACACCGCACAGTGGTTCGCTCAGAAACTCACCAGGATGCGCAGCAGCGATGTACCAGGTGGTGTGTTTTCAGGAAGGCTGATGTTGTAGAGGGGTCTGCTGAAGATGGGGCGGTTATCATTCTCATTGATTAGTTCAATAAAGACGCGGGCAAATCCCACATGATCCGAAATGGACTCATTTGCATAAAGCTGAGAGAGAACAAGGAACGGAAGCAATGAATACGCACAGACACAGACACACATGAATGTTGCCTCAGATATAAAGAATAATTAAAGAAAAAAACAACAGATTATTATGCGTGGATGCTCTTAGTGGCATTCTAAAAAGTTTAATCTGAATTTGCTACTGAAAGAATTTATTTAAGATTTACAGTGTGCTACTCTGATTCTATAAACAACTCAGGGTTAAACTGAGGTGACAAAATAGCAATTTCACTGTTCAAACAACTCGGCGCTGTTTAGAAAGAGATATTGCTCCAGTCTAACTGTGCCTTGTGTCCAAACAAATCAAAACACTTTTAAAGAAACATAATGAAGTTACATTCGGTTTTTCTTTTTCAGAGCTCTGGCTTGGTCCACAGTTCATTTCCATTGATTATAAATCTTTAAGCTACTACGGGCTTTTTAATAGATATTAGCAAAAAACCAACAGCTATGCTTTGTTGGGGTGATGCAGGTTTCTCAGGTAAATCTCCAGGTAACAACTACTCAAACTAAGTTGAAAAACTTACTGAAAAACTGAAGCTGCGAATCTGTTCGTAGTCCAGCGGCATGGCAACCCTCATCCTGATGTCGGCACGCCCTTGCACCGCTGTGGGGGAGATGGTGAAGTATTCTGAATTGTTTCCTGTCAGAAACACTTGGAACATGCTGTTCACCCCCTGCCATAGGAAGGATAAGAGAGAGGATAGAATAACAGCAAGAAAATTGTGTTTTTAAAAGATGGAGCACAGTCAGGTGGCAATACATACTGAGTCTAACCTACGAGTGACAAATGTGCAGTATACGATCTATGGTACTGTATATTTAGCAAGTCAAAAAAACCTCACATTTAATTATAGGGGAAAAAAACATGTCTATCTATCTAGACAGGATAGATAGACAGCATACATATTTTTCATGCATTTATGGCTGTTGTACCTAGAATGACGTATACCAAGAGCCTGCACATAGTCTAGGAGTGTTAAGTAATAACATTTACTAACAATAATACTGTATGATATTCATGTGTTTTCATTTAAATATTTCTCTGTCTTTAGTGATAAAATGATACAATTGCAGGTATCCTAAAGATTAATGTATCACTGATGATAGGACGCAAGATACTTGTAATTTATACCTGCACAAATACATGAATGATGTGGATGGGTTATTCTCTTTTTCGCAATAACACTAAGTGCAATTCTCTTTTTCTGACAACGTTGTATTTTATTCTATTGTATATAGTATCTTATTCTTGTTATGTTTTTTCTTAATTTTTGCTACTGTAACTTTGCACTGTCCACTTTCTGCTGTGACACAACAAATTTCCCTCGTGTGGGACTAATACAGGTTATCTTATCTTATCTTATCTTATCTTATCTTATTCCAAACATTTGTTTTAATATGTCACATGTGTGTGTTTGTATTTTAAAATAATAGATTATTAGATTTTTGTATTTTCTAATTAGTTTTTTTCCGGCTATTATGATCATAAAGATTATATCATATATAAACCTATATAGCCAAATACATATACAGCCTCAACAGGGTAACTGTGATATGAAAATTAATAAAGACTAAAATTAAGGATATTTCCGGTATTTTATTTGTTAGTTTTCTGAGCACACTAAATTATTTCAGTTAGTTCATTTATTTTCTTGAAAGTCTAGTTTTTTAAATTATTTTTTCCCCACACCTACTTTTAATTTGAGTTGTGTTTAATTAACAATAATAACCCATCTTCAAAACCAGCATTAGCATGTAGGCAGCAGTTTTTTTTATTGTTAGTCTTGAGCAGGATGTTTCTTTTCAGAGAACAACTGTGAAATATGTTGAACACTCATAATGAAGCAGTTATAAAAAGGCACACCAAACAATTCACCAGTGAAGAAAATGTTAAATTGAGACGGAACAAGCCAACTCTATAATTCCTTCAGGATGCATTTGGTGTGGAGGGGTGCACTTTGTACAAAAAGAACAAAGTGACAAGCCAGAATATTAATAACAGTAACACTGAGAGATCCAACTGTGATCAGACATAAGAATCAAATCATAGCCCATACCACAGATTCATCGCTTCTCCCTCTGTAAAACTTGGGTCACAGTTTAAGTGATCCACAGAATTTATTCCCCATTCATTTCCCACAGAGCTCTAAAAGTAAGTCACACTGCATGATTACCTAGCCAAAGAAGAAAACCATATGCTTTGCGCACATTGTGTGTTTTATGAGAGAGGAAAAGGGGTTGACGTGATCCCTGGTGACAACCATGACTATCTACCTCAATCCAGCTACATTCCTCTGTGTTTGCTTTCTAGCTCACTGCAGCGTAAGTTGCCAGCACAATGTTTATGATTATGTAGATTATGTGAACATGAAGCCTGATTTAGAAATACTATGTTTTGTGTCATTGCGGTTGTGTGTAATGAAAAAGTATGAATATGAAATTTGGAATAATGGAGGGAAAAAAAACCCAACTCATCTTTTCCTTCTTTCCTTCTTTTTCCTCAGATAAATCCCCTTGTGCAGATGCATTATGGGTAAATATAAACCAGTGACATCACATCTCTGAAATACCTGTGGCTTTCTTGAGCGGGAGAAAAAAAACATCTCTAGGTCCTTCCTGTCTCGATGTATAAAGCTTCAGGGCAGCCAATCATGTAGCCACTGTGGCAGACAGAGGAAGACGGGTGGCGTGGTCAATTGGCATTATGCTGCCAGTTGAAATAGCCCCCTTGTTTTTGTTTTCGTCTGTGGGAGAACCATTGTGGCTGATGACTCCTATTTAAAAGACCATCCAATATGCAGGGATGTCACCTCAAACTGCCCATAAACGTAATTGCCCGTCCATTTGCTTCTGCCTTTAGAAGCCCCCAATAAAAGCATCCTGTCAGATGCAACTGCCACAAAGTTTAGTGACAAGCTCCAGCAGCAAAAAGTTTTTAAAGATGCTAGCCAAGTAGAAGAGGATATGAAGGCAGCGACAGGCAGAGAGGTAACTACCACTTGTGTCATAGTCTAAGAAAAGAAATGTCTGCCTATAATCCCTTACACATGGAAGGAGTGAGATTACAGAGCAGGTGTAGTGGAGTGTGAATGAGTTTGTGTGTATCGGCAATGACATGCAGGTTTAAAAGATCAAAAAAGCAATAAAAAACTGCAAGACAAAAAACACCTCATGGGCTTTACTCCTTGCAATTGATGTACTCGTGGCTCTATCACAGCAGAGTAACAATGCAAGACTGGTAGAGTTTAAAATGCCCCGGAATACGTTTTCTGCATTTTCTCTTTATATTTTTTCCATGTGACACTTTGCTTTTTAAGCTCTTTTTGATGCCTTTTGTTTTGTTGCATGATGATGACTTAACAGTGAGCTGGGGCTGCTAATGCGCCGATTCTGGTAAGTGCTTTCGAATGCAGCATCTACAGCGAACCTAGTAAATTAAAACCGTCTCGGAGCCATTCCTCCACTTGCAATAAGCAATCTTAGCCCAGATATGTTAGGTCTCTGGAAGCCTCCCCTGAGCGAACGCTGATACTGGTGGTGGTAAAATGTTGGTTGCTAACCTACAGAGAGACCTCTTATCACATGCCAGGTGTCTGGGTCGTCACCCCACCTGCGTGCAGAAACATGCTTGCAGTGCTCTCTTCTCTGCTCGCTGCTGGAACACAGGCAGAAGCAAACATGCCATCCCTAGAATGGATAAACAGACCTGCTGCTAAATATTCCTGCTATCTCTCCTTTCAAGTGCTGTATTCCTCTCCTGACTGTTTTCTTCCTGCTCCACCAATTACTACGACTTATGATTTTGCTCCAGCACTGACTACTTTTTTCCTCTCCTCTCCTCTCCTCTCCTCTCTGCAAGTCTGTTTCTCTTTATTCTCTACCTTCTTTTCTATCCACTTGACTCACAGTTATCTGTCAAATTCCACCCTGGCGGCTGCTGCGCCTGAATCAATCAGAGTTGACTAGCTTTCGGCTTATCTGCACCCTAGGTGATTGATTTTCCTCGTTAGGTATAATTTGATGCTCTATCCCATCTCTTCCAGAGCAAATTAAATTGTAGTCGAGTCCAATGCGCTGGTGTGAGCGAGCATGTGCATATGTGAGCGAGGGAGAAAGAAAACGAGTGAAGCAGAGCAAGCCTAAAATGTTTGACTTCTGTGTATGTTTTGGTGTCTGAGTGTATGTGACTGCGTGTCACCACAGTAGGCTGATAGATACAGTAAATGGGAAGTGGCGGGCAAACCAAAGGAGGCTGTAGTACAATCCTGCTGACAACACACACACACACACACACACACACACACACACACACACACTGCTGCGCGACATAGTTAAATATAGTTTCACAGAGTGGCTGATGTTCTTTTTTGGCTGTGCATTTATAAACAAGATAACAAGATAGATTAAGAATTTATCTTGTTAGCGCCGATCTATTCCAACTGAAAGTAAAAAAGTATGAAATCTGATAGAAAAAACTTTACTTGAGCTATCAATTCTGCATGTTCCAATCAGGTTTACTATTTATTTATTGCAGTTCTAATCACATTCCCTTCATACTGAATATTGGATCTGCTCGTATATTGCAGGATTGCAAAATACATTTAACATTTTCTCACATCCTGATTTACTCTTGTTCTCTTTTACACTAGGATACTGAACTGTACAATAGAACAATGTAGCGAAATTAAAGGGCTAAGGCAGACAGAATATCAGAATACAGTAAAGACAGCATCTTTATCTGATATAACCTTTAAAAACATGCCAGGATTGAACTAATCAGTATCCCACATGCAAAGACAACTTTAAATGGATTTTAGAAGCTGGTACAAAGGATCAAGGATAATATTATATAGTATGTCTGTATCTGACCAAACAAGAAGTATACTGTCCCAATCACCCCTTTTCCTCAGTTATGGCACTGATGAATACCTAGAGACATGTTTTGTCTTCGTTGGGTGATTTCATGATTTTATCCAGTTAGCTGTTTCATGCAGAACATTTTTTAAAAACTTGTTTTTATGTTTCCCCAAAATTGAAAGATTTCTAAGAAAACAAACAACAGATTTCGTCTATCTTTGCTTATTTTCTACAAATTTTTAGCTTGAAGATGTCACACTGTGTCCATTATTCAAGTTATTGTGGTTCAGTAATGATATGAATAGATAAATACTCACTTGTAGCATTTTCATAAATTACCACATTTCTGACAAAAGCCCCACCAGGTTTACAAGAAATGGTCGATTGATCATAATTCACCCAGGGCTATCACAACAGGTGGATAAGCCACCAGCATTACTAAAGGGGCAAATTTCACTGGCTAACTGGCCACCCCGAGATGAGCCTGGCTCACAGCCCTGAGGTTTGCTAGATGAGGACTTGGGGCAAAAAAGTGTGTTGAATATTTGCAGTTTATGCATCAGAAATTGTTTACTAAACTACTACATAGTTTTGAAAGGTATTAACAGTCACTGAAGTTGTGACTGAAAAGCTTGATTGTGTTATTGTTTGGCTGTTTTGTGCACCAGGACTTTTGACATGTTGTGTCCCATTTGTGTAAAGTTTTGCCAGCACTGATCTAAGAAGTCTTGAGTTGTGGACAAAAACGTGTTTTGTAACAGCTAAATTCAATCACTGACACGAGAATATTTGCAACAGATGTCATGAAAGTCACTTCAGATGTTCCCCACATATTGCATTCATTCTTGAGTCTGATCAGATGCTCTTGTGTAATTAAAAGAAAGGTGTTGATGAGAATAGAGAAGCCAAAAACGTAATGCCTCCTGCTACAGCTGTTGTCAGCACAGGGGCATACAAATGTTGTGAATACTGCCACCCATTGAGATGTGATCTACCCACCTCGTCCTTGTCTTCTGCCTGGATGAAGAGGGGCAGGGCAAAGCCCACCTGTGCCAGTTCGGTGATGCGGACCCGATATTCAGAACTGTTGAACTTTGGGGCGTTGTCATTCTTGTCAATTAACAGGATGGTGAAGGTGGTCACCACCGTTGCCCTAGATGGACTGCGGTCATCATTCAGCTCGGTGGCCTAACAGGAAGCCAGAACAGGAAATGTTCATCAGAGACAGAAAGAGAGAGGGACACAGAAAAAAAGAGAGAGACATAGAGAGAGTGAGAGAGAGCGATCCATTTGATTGGACTGAAAATGTCATTCTGGATGGAGGCGGTCAGCACGCAATCTCACTCGGTATTTACAGCTGTTCATTTATTGGATCAAAAGGTGGACAGACGGCCTAAAAGCAATCACAGAAATAGGCTCAAAGTGAGGCCAAGAGAAGGCCAGCACATGTACATCCACACATACACACTCATACGCATGAACACACAATGAGATTTAGGTGAAAGAAGTCCAATTGAGGAGACACAATTACACACACTCTGTTTTTGCCTGCCTCAGTTATTGAAGATGGCTGCCCTCTGAAATGAAAAAAAATAGGAGGGAAAGATAGAAAGGGGCAACAACTGTCTTTTATTGACGGACGAGTGTCACAGGCAATAGGAGGAGAAGCAGAAACAACATGCCAGTCTCTGGATAATCAGATAGTTTAGCCTCTTTCGTAACAGTGCTCCAGAATAATTTGACCTCCACCTCCACATCCTCAACGCTATCTAAGCTGCCTGAAGTTGAGAAATTAGTTGTATTACTACGGCACACCCCAATCAATAGCAGCGCCAGCTAAGAAAGCACAAGAAGAGGAGAGAAAATTTAGAGGGGAGAGGAAAAAATCCATATCTTATAAATACATTTTTGGGTGACATTTTTTTCTTTTCCAGCCTTTTTGCTCATTCTACTTTTCTGGTTAGTAATTATTGATTTCAATTAAAAAGACAAGACTGAGCCTGGAATATGTTTGCCAGAATCTCTTTTTGTATTAAACCTCAGAGCCAAATGTATCTCAATGGTCTCTCGTATAAAAATGTCACGCGACCTGCTTTTTATTACCAATAATTGCAGCCAAATCAGTAAATGCACGAACGCTAGAGAGGCCATTTGATATTTAAAGGCCGTTTCCCTTAAGGTGTGCCAGATTTGACTTGACAAGCTATCAAGATCACGAATGGAACATTGTAACTACACAGAAAAATGAGGCCTTTGTTCACAAATCTTTCCGCTTTCAGCAGGACTTGGAAATCCATTTCATGCACCCTCACACCCTGTGGGAACCACTCGGTGTACAACGGTGGAAGAGAAGAAATAATGACAACAAAAGTGGAGGACTGGACAAGGTGGGAAGGCTGTGGGTCGGGAGGTGGAGGGGGACATGGGGGGGACGAGAGGGAAGGAGTGACATGCTAAAAAGCCAAGCGAGACAGACTTGGCTCATGGAGGGCCAGAGGGATTCAGAGATCACACCTGCTTCAAACAAAAGAAAAGGGGAAAAAATGGAGGAACAAAGGAGGCCTCAGCATTAAGGAGGACTCTAAATCCTCTTCCTCTTTCTTGTTCTCTGCTCCCCTTGTTCTAATATCTGCTCATTCAGCACGAGTCTCTGGAGGGGACATTATCACAGAATCGCAAGCATGAATATGACCACTAATGAGTCCAATAAAAGCACTTGAGTTTGTCAGAGTCTCATTTGTGCAGAAGCATATTGACAAAGCATCCAAGATATACTGCACGCACATCTAGTACTAAGTGATTTCCTGCATAAGCGACAGACTGTATATGCAGTTTAAGAGGTCTGTTTAGTAGGTCTTTGGAGACTATATCTAGCCTAGACTCTGCAATGATAGAATACACTTTCATATCAAAGTTCTCTCTTAATCCAGTGGTGAAACAGCCTTTCAGTCTCTTGTCTAGGCCACGACAGTCCCTCCACCCCACAACTCCCCCCACATTCAGGCGCTCACCCTGACAGTCAGAGAGAATCCTGCTGAGTAGAGGGGGTTTTCTCTGTCCAGCTGCCCATTCACTGTCAGGGATCCACTGATGTAGTCCAGGGCAAAAACACTGTTTGTGTTTCCTAGATGGAGTGAGAGAGAGAGAGAGCAAGAGAGAGAGAGGCAGACCAAAGAAAGTCAGAGAGAGAAACAAAACCAGCATGGTTGATAATTCAACATGTCTCCTGGGATACAACAAAAATCCTCTGGAAGGGAAGGTGGTGGATGAGCCATGTGCAAGTCTCTATTTCATGTAATATGGATACTGCTTTCACTGTGCTGTCTTTTATCTCTGTACCTCCCTTAGGCTGGCCGACCTCCTCCAACCTGTCCACAAGCTGCTTCTCCTGAACCCGGTTTATTTCTGTCGCCCTCCCCTTCCACTGCCTCCCAACCCCGCTTCAGTTTTTTACTTCTTTATTGAGTTCATCTGTAATTCATGTAGTGATAATGCTGTCAGTAACTGATTGCAGGCATGGTTACACATCCCGAGAACTACAAGCATCGTGGCTGATATCGGAAAGATCATTGTTTTTTTATATCACTGTTAGTGTCACAGAGACTTTTTTAAAATTAATTAAATAGGCTACTGTTTTGTTTGTCTGTGAATTCTCATGTGCAAGCATAAAACCATTTGTGCTTGCACCATGAGTCTCCTGTATCATTCGTGCTGCTGATTGGCAGTTCAATCGCAATAAAAGCATCAAAGACCTAGCTTGCTAGCAAGAAAGGGTGTGATGTAGGATATAAAATGTTCTTAAGTTTGAATTTAAAACACCCTTTACTTAGAAACTAAAACCCTCAGCTGAACTTAAAGAACATATTTGGACATATAATTTGGTATTAATAGAATCGTATAATTCTTATAAGAATTTCTGTAACATAATAGGCTTACAATACGGACTGGCTGCAGTCACCCCTTTTTGCATGGGTTGATAAACTGCATTAACTCTGTCATACTCCATGCACTCCTTCAGAGAGGAGCATTTCAAATTATGAACGCTGCACTGTTCTCATTAACAAGTTCAAGTGTGCCTGGTGTTATCTATTCACTTCAATTAAACAGGTTAAAATATTAGACCGAGGCCCACTTGAGTCCTCTTCTAATATTTTCTTATTCCCCCTCTTCCTTTTCAAATTACAGTCCTTCTCGTTAACTTTCACACCTCTCTCACACTTTTCTGTGACACTTTCTCTTTCTGTCTCTCTCTCTCTCCCTCTCTCTCTCAGACACCCTGCTAATTACACCCAGCAGATGGAGAGCACAAACAAAAGTACACCCAATGGCCCTCACCTCTTCACTTTTAATGTTCTCTTGCTCCAGCCCCGCACTGCCTGGTATCTCCCTCTCTCAAATCAGATGCTAAAGTCTCACTCAGAGAAGCTAATGCCTTTACACTTTCAGTGTGATCCTTAGCACCGATGATGTGTTATATGAGACGTGAATAGCCCTTTTGAAATCTCTGGTAAGTAGCATTTTATAAATGTGAATGTTATTACAGCAATCTGTTCAGCTAAAGGCAAACAATGGAGGAGACAAGACTAAATGAGATCAATGAATGAATGGGAAACATACCTAGGACTAATTAAATTACACCGTGTTAACATAGAGCACTTTAACACTTTTAACAGCGACCACCATGGCAGGTCATCTGTGATGTACATACTGCAGGTTAAGAAGGTTAATGTGAGAGAATGATCAAAAATCGAATAATGCTGAACAGATAAAGCATAATCTAGCCGCTACCAAATCAAAAACATCTGACAAAAATGAGCACGACACGTCAGCACACCATTATGCTGTATGCCAGGGTTGTCAAAAATAAGGCCCAGGGCGCTAGAATTGGCCTGGAAAAGACTAACCCACTGGACAGCTTTAGAAAATATGAAGGACGGCATCCCTTTTCGAATATTACCTGTATTTTCAGAGGTTTTACAGCTTTTCCTGCTGACAGTAAAATAATAGATAAACAAAGATTTTTTTTACTGTTGACTATAGAAATTTATGGGGTTTTAGTGATCTGTTTTACAATGAGCCCAATTAAAGGAAAAAAAAAGTTAAATTGTGAATTAAGAAAAATTTTCAGTTTTGTTTTAAACAAGTTGTAGAATTTAAGTCATGCTGACAGATTTCTTTTATTTACTACAGCAGTATTTTTTATAATGTAGAAAAACTAAGCCACACTGTTGAAATTGCACTTCTTTTATTTATATTGAGATATCTGAGACATTTAATGTGTGGTTTAACGTGTTTAAATTAACAAAAAGGGGAGTTTGACTGGTCTGGTCCATTTGTGATTAATGTGAGCTGTATGTGGCATTTGATGTAAAACGAGTTCGACATCCCAGCTCTAGTCTAAAGTACAGTACACTACCAATGTCCCTGTTAGACCCTTTTAACCCCTTTTTGGACATTTTTAAAATTTTATTTCAACAATTCCCCATCAGTGAACTGCATGTACCACGTATCATTACTATATCAGTAATATTTTAAATAAGAATTCAGTCGACAACTTTACCACAAATCATTACTGAACCAAAGGGAAAGAAAACATCACTGTTAAAATCACCAGAAATGCTTGAACACAAATGATTGTGAAACCACTGATTTCAGTTTTGAATTTCGAGGATGCATTAGCCCCGAGGCACATATCAAAATGTCACTGGATGCAACTAAAAGGACCGACTGAGGTATTTAACAGCAAAAAGACTCAAAGATGTAGTCACAATAGACCGGCCTGCAGTCAATGATCTGTATTCAAAAATTAGATGAAAAAAACAAAAATGTCTTTCCACCAATTTGAACACGCTAGAGTCATAAACAGTGTGGTCACGTTTAACTAAAACTTGCTATCGAAATCTTATAAGGTTAAGCACCACAACATTTAACATGTATTGTTTGCAGTATGGCACAACTCTGAACGAGAGACACTCACATGATTGGACTGTGCATGCCTCCTGTGTCAAATGTAATACTACGTTTGTTATTTGCAATAGCGTTAAGATATTTGTTTAGGATGCTCTTTTGCTATTTCCATGCAGAAAACAGATCGCTCCGTCACTGCACCTGTGTGGCTGGTCGGAAGCACCTGCTGCAGTATGCACACTTAGAGGGACTCTGCTTTTGGCGGAAATGACAGCGAGAGCTAAACATTTACAGGTGTGGTTACACTTCACTACAGTTGATACCGAAGCCTTTTGCACATATGGCAGGGTGTTTTGTGGTACACATCAGTGTTGTGTCTGAAGGAGAGGGCCTGGCGAAAAATGAAAAATGAGCTCTTGAATTTATTTGGTTTCTAGGATAACATAACTCCAGTTTTGGCAGATTACAAACACATGTCTACTGTATATACTTCAGGGTCTATTCAGTCAAAATTAAACAGATCTGTCTGAAATACGATTTGAGGTTCTGTCCAGAAATTCGTTTTAGCTAATCCCCTGGCTTTGTCCTAATAATATAAATCAGTCATGGTTTTTGTAGCTTACCAACTATTACTTATTTTACTCTGCAAAAGACAACCTGTTCTGTGTGAACGTACAACAACTGCCACTATTCAGCCTTCACTTAAAAGAAAAAGTTTATTGTGACGATAAACCACTTTACATTTTGAGACATGACTCAGAATTCATTTCTCACATTGCTTGTTCATTAGCTTTGCATGATTAAACTAACTTCCTTTCACTATATGACATGACAAATGCAATATCCCCCCCAGAATGCATATTCTCTTCACATGTGGATTTTCCCTTTTTCTGAAACCCTACATTCACAAGTAAGAACACCATAAACCTTGAGCTACACTTCGAGTGGGATTAAGAAACATTCTCTTTCAGATAGGTTAGAGTAATAGCTGAGGTCTAGACTTCAGAGAAACACGTTGAGATGGTAAGTCTATAGTATACAACGGCTAGGGGTCAACAGATTAACCCATGCCTGTGTTCCCCACTCCCCAGTCGGCACTCTATTATTGCCCTGTATCTAGTCTGGAATGGAAGGGAGGGAAACTACAGAAGAATGAACATAGAGGAGAGGAGCCAAGCTAGCCAAGAGAGCAAAGCTTTTGGGTAATTGGCCTGGACTGAGGCCAAAAGGTGGAGAGTAGGATGTAGAAGGCACAGAAGCTACTGCTTATCTGCGGATCATATCCAGCCTACATAATGAATTTAGTTTTGTAACTAATGACAAGTGACAGCTATCTATCTATCTATCTATCTATCTAAAGATGCTGACAGGAATCTTTATTAAAACCATCATAAATACTATCCTTCAGCTTCCAGACTACCTTATTGAACTGCACAATGACTAGTGAGCCAATAAGCCAGCAAGTCTAATGTTAGCCAAGTTGTTGGCTAACATTAGACTTAGTGGCTTATTTGTCTAAAGTCAAAATTTAATACTTAATACCCCCAATTTTTTTTAGAGGCAATCGCTATAATGATTAAAACAAACCAAAGAAACAAAAGACCATCAGTATAAATCAGTTTATTATTTATTTATTTTCTGGCTCCGTATCGTTATATTACCCACTTACACACTTTGACCTCATGGTCAGCATTAATAATTCCTATGGTCACAAAATTGATTCCCAACATGAATTTGAACAACAATCATTTTGGGGCATTTGCTAAAAGGGCAGATGCTCTCATTTTTCTTTGGGCGACAGTCCTAATAGGTGTGGAACACTGAAAATGACCACTATCGGAGGCAGGAAGACAATGAAACACAGGGTCAATAACACAGAATATTGCAAAAAGATGGCCACATGTAATCAATGTAATAATCCTGCAGTAACTGCTAGAGCCAAGTATCTTATTAGGAGAACTATAGTAGTGTGTTGTTGTAAGAGTGTGCATAGGGGGAAAAAAACACAAAAAAACTGCCAGTTTGCGTTACGCACTAGTGACACTAAGCTGACACAACATTCATTGCAACATTTCTTTTTGCCTGATGGGAGAGGCAGGCAAGTTGATGTTGACAACAATTGTTAGAGGTGGTGGGAGGGTAACGCGCATCAGGGACTTAGACCCACTCAGTGTGGGCATCTTGCCTCTAAATTGCTTTGTCAGCTTCAGTGGCCTGACTAGAATGCCGATCTTCTCCAACAGCCGCCCCTTGCCCGGACGACTGGGTGCTCACCTGGCCGAGCGGCTATCGTGCATACACAAACAGGCGCATCTACAAAAAGCTCTAGAGTGCCGTGCTGTAATGTACATTTGCGAGATAACAGCAGGCTACTGGTTGTACTCTCTGCATGCTTCCGTTTAGAGGCTTTGACTCACTGCTTCAGGTTCCATTGAAGGGGCCTTCCACCTAGGCACCGTTGTGTTGAGCTTGACCAGAGAGACAGACTGAAATTACACAGGGTGATGCAGAGGTGCCACTGAGAAAGAAAATATAATCATAATCTAATTTCTGATGCAAAGTGTTCTCCAGTGCTCTGCTAGGACACAGTGATTAGACCCCCAACGGATGAAAATTGCTGTTCAAAGATACACACACACACCCAAATTATACACAAATAACAATAAACTCTTTATTTGAATTTTGAAATTGTTACTTGAACTTGTGTTTTGTGTGTGCTAATATTTTGCTGTTTCAATTCAGAATTCCTAAGAAGAAATTCAAAGACTTGTGTACGTGTGTGTGTGTCAGAGTGCATTTAGTGCTAACCAGGAGAGTTTGACTCTGTGATGTGAGACTCCAGGGGATTAGCCATGCTCTCACATTACCAACAGTACTGGACTGGAAAATGAGAAAGCATGGCATGATTTTGTCTAGAGTGGGCCTGCACACTCAAATTCATCCACTCACGCACACACCTCGAGAAATGCCCACAGGCACTGAGACACACACAAACTCACACAAGCAGCTCTTATTTTCTGGGAATTTATAATGTGCTCAACAGCTTCAATGGCCAGTGCTACAATTACAAAATAAAAGAAATCCAAATAATTTGCCACTTTTGAAGAATCTCTGCGTTACCAAAGAATAGGTGGAAAACACGAGTGTAGATTTCATATTATGTATTGACAAACACATTTACACTCTTGCATCATTAACAATGGAGTGAAGGCTTATTTCCCGAGAACAGTTTTGTTATTGAAATTCACTCCCTCACAAAGAGCAAAGGAGTGAGTGTAGACACGGGGAAAAACGGGCTAGTGATTCTGAGCGACTTCCGTGTTCTAAGTTGCAAAAGTGGAAAACTTACACGTCTAGTTATTATGAGAGGGTTGCCCTGGAGAGCAGAAGAAATAAGGGATCCGATCTGATGAGTTCAACCGGGCGTGCGGCGCGTGGATAACAATGACTTTCTCCAAAAAACTAGCTTTTGAGGACAGCCGAAACAGGACTTTTCCGAGTGTAATCGCCATGACTAAGCTAGTGACAACTGTTTTCTCTAGTTTGTGACAACACCATGGGGGCGCTGGAACATTCTAGTAATGTGATATGGCAAGCAGCCAGTGCTTAGAGGCTCGAGGCTAAGATTTTGTGTACTTTGCTAAATGTACACAAATTAGTGTCACTTTTAAGGATTACGCCTACAGGCATTCATATTAATGATGAGGTTTTAGTTATTGTCTTCAAACTACACTCGCTTCAAAATCTAAATGAACAGCTTCTCACTTACACTGATTTGCTTATGCACGTGCTCATCTGTGCAGTCACACAAACCCTTTAGTGTATGACAGCTACTAGTGCATATGTATGTGCTCCTGTGTGTCTGTGATGTGAAGTGATAATGCCATTGGCAGACAAGCTGCATTTCATGAATACTAAATGAATTAGCTTCATCAAAAGTTTTTTTCTTCGGAAACGATTCAAGGACAAGTATTGTCTGAGAATGTGTGGCAGATGAAACCGACTTCTGTTTGTAACCGCAGATCACTCTGGTTGACACAGCTAGTAAGACGCACGTAAGCGGTCTTTGTGCTTTGACCCTTCCTGTCACCTGAAGCCCTAAAGCCTAACTTATGCTGTAACCTGATGTGCAGCTCCAGAGACGCGGATCCCCTTCATTGCCAGCAACCCGTGTAAATGCTGGCAATGGTGTTGGTCATTTGCTAGGCTACGTTGTATGCTCTGCACAGATTCTACAGATGTATAAATTAAGTTAAATTATTAAATTTATTAAATTATTAAAATTATTAAATTTCATGGCTATCTCTACACCATGGACGCCAAACGCATTGCACATCGAATGGCACATACAGTCCACTTTGATTTTAAGTGGGTGGGACTCGTCAAACTTCCCATTTCTGTCAGTATGTTCAACAGTATGTCTCACTTTTTCTACATCATAAAACATACTGCTGTAGTAAATGAAAGAAATCTGTCAGCATGACTTAAATGATAAGTAATAAGTGTGAACTTATGGAAAAAGTACTGAAAGCACATTGCCCAGACAGTTGTAATTATAAAACAGAATTTTTTTTATATTTTGCAAAAGAATTTCCTTTTTGTGGACACATTGTAAAAATAAACAAAACAATAAACAAAACATAAAATCTCATAAAGTTCTCATAAAGTAGTCGATAATGAAAAAACAAGAACTTTTCTGTCATTTAATTCTTTATCTATTATTTCAGTGTAGTATGAATGGGCATGGGGAAAGTCTTTATTAGTAGGAAAAGCAGCAAAACTTAGTAAAATATAGTTAAAAGTCCAAAATACATGCCCTCCTTCACATTTTCCAAAGCTCTCAAGTGGGCCAGACTGGAGTCTTTGCTAGGCCAATTCTGACCCCAGCCTTTTGTTTGACACCCCTGCTCTAAACATTTAGACAAACGCTGCTTTTCCAGTAACGAGTGGGAGGATTGCTGGGAACAACAGTGGAATTTTTTGCCATAGCAGTACTTATTGACTTGATTTTACAACAGGCACTTGCAGCCACTTATCTTTGAATACGCTTAGTTTAGCTTAGTGAATCCAATGAGATGTTAGCCTTTTGTGCCTCTACCAAAAGAACTAGTCAAAATTGCTTGTTCTATTACATGGGATGTGATCCCACACCCATCGACACGACATGATCAGGCCAAGCTGGTGGCTCTACTACCTGCAGCTGAAAATGTTCTCTTATCTTAGTGTTTTATTGACTTTTGCGTGAAAAGTTAAATTAGCAGCTGCATTAGAACAACAACAAACAAAAAGAAAGAGGAAGACAAGTACAGTTTACCTCTACCTTGCTGGCCAACAACAACATTGTTGCTTTGGTAACGTTACAAATAATTGAAGACACAGACATCCCATGACCATTGTTGGAAGTGTGTGGGTGGAATGGGAGCCTGTCCAACTGCAGTTTGGACAGGGCATAAATCCTGCCTTATTACATATTTATTAGGAACAAACAGCATTAAAACATTCTGTGTGCTTCCTCCAGCGACTTTAGCTCAAGATGCCACTGACCTAACCTAACCTTAGACCAACACAATTCTCATCCTGGTCACAGATAAATGTATCCACGATCCACAATCTTCAGTTCTCATGATAAATAATTAGGCTTAGAGCTATTGATTCCTGGATTTGGTCTGTCAGCCCAAGACGTCACAGTCTCTTTTCAACTGAGTATTGAACTGGCAGTGTGGTCTTATCGCTAGTGTGTGTATTTGAAGTGTATTTGTAGCAGCATGTTTGCGAAAAATCTTGTCGGTGTCTCTCAGTGAGACTAGGCTAGACTGATTTACCCTATTATCTGATTTTTTTGCAGCGTGCTAGACAATACAAAGTCAGTTTTTGCACAATGTACAAAACAGCAGCGGGTTAGAAGACAGCAGAAGAGGAAATTGGATTTGACATTGGGAAATGCTGTTGTTCACAAGCCAATAGCTTAGAATATCACTTCTTAAGGCCAGCAGTGTCCTCTTTATCCCAAGGGTAAATGAACAGAACAACAATTGATAAACCTCCAGTATATTCTGAAAATATAACAATAGCAAAAAAGACCTTTTATTATGATGAAAATACAGACCAATAACTGAGATCAAGAGTGGAAAAGAATTTGAACAGCTGTGCAGTTTTTGTGGTCTTTCAAGATGCATTGCTCTGCTAGCAGGAGCTGCTGCCTTTGAGGAGTGTTGTTGCCATGCGGGGTGTCCTTGGTCTGCCACCACATCCAGTTGGCTAACGCATGTCAGAGTAACATCCACATGAATGTGAGCATCATGTCCTCACAACGCAGCAGATTTTGCATCGTAAGGAGATGATCAGTATTATTGACTTCAGATGTCAGTTGCTGTAATGCTGAGGCTGATCACACCATAACAAAGTGAGGCCTGGACTTGGCTGTGATTGCATTTGATTGCTGCACTCTACTAGACACCACTAGACTTCACTAGTCCTGGGATTGTGTCGCAATCAGCGTCCCGCAGACTATCTGCCTTTCCTGAGAGATTACATAGCATCGGGCTGTGGTGAGCCTCAGAGCGTCTAATTGAAAACCAGGAGAAATCCCAGTGATGCGACAGTGACAATAAGAGCTCCCTATAGAATAACAGGTATTAGGCTTGTCCATATTACAACATGTCTGCTGATACAAGTTAGGTAGTAGTCGCATGGAATCAGAGCATCAGGGTGTAGCAGTACTGAGAGATAAAGATATGTGGGGAAAGACAGACAACGGGAAATAATCGCCTTTACAACTTATCAGTGTGTCCAGGCAGGAAATGGCATGGCCGTACCTGTGTCACCGCTTTGCTAAGGGCAGGCTAGAGGATATCCCCCTAATACTCACTGCAGTGGACAGCGGACAGGGGTTCCTGTCTCACAGAGACAGAACAGGTGTCCATAGGCAAATGTGTACGTGCAATATGTGGTCTTGCTCTTCAGGTTCTGACAGACTTCAAAATACCCAGTGAAGTCATGATATTGTAAATCTGTACTACTTTAGCTGCAAATTAAATAACATCTTTGCTGCAGTTTCCCGGCACAAAGACGCTACGATGAGAAAGGAAGAATAGTCTAAAAGGAAAGAAAAGTGTAGCGATGGAAGGAGCTTAGAGTGGGATTAGTTGTGCTTGCATGTGACAAAAGCGATAGAACCAAGCACACAAAGATAAACAAGAGGCTGATATGAAAGGCTTGGGGGATGTCCTTTCGTTCTGTGAGACGCAAGGCTGACTTTTATTCTGCTTATTCTTACACTATCATTACAGCGCAGAGGAGAGGCTACAGAAACTTTACACAAGCTTAACTCTTATCCTAACGGACAGCAATATTTTTGGGGCAAGACTGCTTGCCTCAAGTCCTCTGTAATAGAAATCACAGAAAGCAAGACAGAAAGTTCTTTTTAGCAGGTAAAAATGTTCAGTAGGTCAATATTAGGTATTTTCATTTTTCTTAAGATGAATACTGTGCTTTAATTTCCTTTTCTTTTCTTATTTCTCTGTTCCTCCGTCTGTATCTGTCTGTAAGTGTGAAGTAGGTGATCTCTCCAAGCATATATGTGTGCAGACAGCATGTAGCGAGTAGACATTGTGCTAAAATGAGTCCATCTGGGCTTTAGAGTGTTAGTTCCTTAGGTCATCGGGGGTGTCATTGAGACTGACCAGTGTTGTCTGTGTTTCCCCCTGTCGTCCTCGGGGATGGGTTTGAGCGGACGATGGCTGACGTTTTGGGATTGTTTATTGCTTGAGTTGCTGTCCAAAAGCTATGGTGTAATGCTATAGATGTGAGTAATGTAATAATATGCTATGGCAGAAGCTCATTGGTGTAGAAGCTCATCAGTCAGAAACACCATGGGTTTGTGTATTCTTTGGTCTTTATCTTTCTTTTTAGTCCCAATTTATTTATGTCCTTAGTTTCTTCTTTAGCTCTGCTGTAGCTTGATAGCATAGCTAAGCATCATCTCAGTGACGACAGTGGTGCAAAGCTGTTATGATTTTATCTTTTAGAGGGATTAATCTGACAAATCTTTCCAAAGATCTAACAACTGGAGTCAAAGTTGAGATGCTAAAGTTGAGAGCAGAACTGTCACGGGAACATGTAATCTGATATTCCTGAGAGGAACTGGAGTCACAGCAAGCAGTGAAACAAGACGAAGCATGCAGATATTTGATTCCAAAGACATCTGGTTGCCAAGTATCTATCCAACCATCCATCCTGAGGTCAAGTGTTTTCATACAGAAACACCTGAAGCACAAGCTACCCCAAGGAGGAGCCACGGATCCACTCCCTAGCCACTCCTGAATGACTGAGCTTCTCCCAAATTAAACCATTAACTAATTATTTTTTTCCTTAAAAAGGGTTTTTAATGTGTATTTAAATTTTATTACATGCCAGATGTGTGACTGAATAAATAGGAAGAAGAAGCTAGCTAAGCTAGCATCATTACAAGACCACTAAGAGTGATCAATAAGGATCTGCTGCACAGCTTTCCCAAATAAAAAGCCTTGCAAAAATTACAAATACAATAATCTCAAAAAGGCATGCTGGGCTGATTTTATTTCAGTTCAGCATGCCTCTCAGCATTAAGGAGCATACTAACATGATTACTACAACATGAATTAAGTATTGTCTTTTAATCTTGTTTGCAGGCACATTGCATGGTCAATGCTGCTTTTAAGCTGCTTTTAAGCTGTTTTGATGATTATACTGCACGCCCCATTTAGGATATGCAGGAATCAACATCATTAAGTAACAAATGCATAAAATAAAACATAACTTGTATATTTGGAGCGACTTTAGCACCACTGACAATGATGAGCGTTAAGAAATTTACCGACCATCAACTCAAAAGAAAGATTGTGCTTTAGCCGCGCTTAAAAAAAACCCTCTGTCAGGAGTAAATATGAATATGTTTGTTTGTTTAAGGCAAAAGCCACTATGGGTATGTGATACAATCTTTCTTTCTTATTACCAGTAATTGAGGAATCCTTTATTGTTAGAGCATTTTGGGTCAGAAAAAAAAAACACTGATGTTTAGAGCAGGAAAAATCCTATGGATAGTTCAGCAGTGGGCTATTCCTAAAGTGATATATAATGAGAGGAGTGAGTCAGAGGTCCAATAAGAGGGCTAAGTCTCACCCTGTGGACCAGGGATTTACCACCAGAACCGCTACCCTGAATCTCCTTCATCATAACAAAAAATAACAACTGCAACACTGCGGGCAGAGTGCTGCTGTGATTCTATCTCATGTACACATCAAATCCCAGATACACTCCTCTGATTGGAGGAGGGAGAGGAAATCCTCATCTTGAGTCCCACAATCATTAGCGTGAATCACAGCTGCAATTAAAACCTCGTTTATCTTAATTACTGAACTAATGAGACGAGTCCCGCAGGAGTGAGCCGCAGTCTCAGAGGACACTCGGGGTGAGGAGCGGGAAGGCAAGAGAGGAGTCATGCAGAGTCACACTTAAGTCTGCAAACAAGCACGCCCTCGCACTAATCTGAGCAGATAGACAGAGGCATATGTGTAAGTGTGCATGTACGAGCACACACATATAGAGACATACACACACACACACACACACACATATATCCATGCAAAATGCATCATCATATAACCTTACCCTCCCACCTTTATCTCCTAGCACTACATCACCCTTCAACTTCCATTATCTATCAAACTTATAATGATTTTATCAAGCCTACAGACTCCATCTCCATAAGGGCTTAGTGCAGTGCTATAACTCTTGATTTTGCAACGACCGGGAATACATCGCACCACCTAATTAATGTCTTTTTAATGCTTTTCTCCTCCAGAGCTTAACTCAGCCAAGCTCAACTTTGCAACAAGCACAACACACACAACAATACAACATGTGGCAGCAGACGGTAAGTAAGACTGAGTAGGTGTGTGCACTGAATGGGAGCAGCGGGTTTATGGTGAGCTCAGTAAAGAAGTGGGCTGGGCAGTGGCCTCTCTGTCCTGAGCATACAGCTATCAAGCGCACACATGGATTAAAGCGCACACACTCACAAATAATGCATGGCTGCGCACATGTGTGGACAAAGGGTCAAATTCCTTCGTTCAGCTGTGAGATTGCGCAGTGACTCAGCAGATGGTAGAAGAATGAATATCTTTATCACCACAAATTCCCATGGTGTGCCAAGCTTATCAAGCGGTGCCAGCCCTTATCAGCCAGCTGGCAATAGTGGAGGCACCGATGTCCCTCCATCCTGGCCATTCTGGGCTCAACAGGGGGCAAGCAGAGTTTAAAGGATACAGTCCACAGACGGTTGTAATCCTCCCAATGGGTGTTTATTTTCCACCACGCAGATCAATGTTTCAGTCCTGAAGGATCTTTGAGGGATTGTTCGTCCTTCAGGATTGAAACACTGATTGCGGTTGAAATAAACACCCTGCAGGGGTATTAAAGAAGCATTGCAGCAGTGGATGGACAACACAGTCAAAAGTGTTTGTGTGTTTTATCTTAATCAAAATAGGGATGCCTCATGTCTCTCCTGATTGACTAGAATGAACAGAAAGAACACAGTGAGTATGATTCAGCTGGGCAACAGGTTAGTATTCTCAAACAATCGCACAAGTCTGACTGATACGTTCAGCGGCTGTGATGCATACAAGCAACACAACTGGGTCAATTACTCAGATATAAATCACAATTTAAATTGACTATTCGCCGCTCGCAGAAGCTTTGTGACAGTCAAGAATAATTTATAATAGTACTGTCAAAATTATTGCATTCTTTTTTGTGAGTCAATTGTAATATCTGACACATTAGAAAGAAAAATGAACACAATTAGCACGGCTGGATCTATTCATAAGTTATGTAGGGTTCTGTAAATTGCACAGGTGGCTCAACGTCCCCGTGTCAAAACAGGTGTTAATGTGCATCAATGAGGAGAAAAAAAGAAACAGCTGAGGGTAAACTGACGGAACAGTCATCAGGTAAACTTGTTTTCCATCCTCTTCAGATATGATGTCAACAAATAGCACTAACATTAAGTTAATGTGCAGTCAACTCTCGATCTGTCTGTGTCTGGCCTGCATCCACTTCCATGAGTTCTGCTGTTCTGGCACATGAAAATGCATTCATATCCATGTGCACAAAAAAAATAATTTAAAAAAACATGTGCCTTCCAGTAATTAACGCTATAAACATTTGTCCAGGCCAATTACCCTGGGGCAATGTTGAAACTTAAAATGAGCATGCTTAAGTTTAAAAGAAGGAAATGGACTCAAGCAAGATGGCGTCACAGTGACTACTGATTTGGAGAAAATTAAAAAGGTTGATTAGCTGGGTATACTGGGCAATATGATTACATTTCTCTTGATAAATATTACCAAGTATTCATTCAAGCCACAGAACTGTGCAAAAGTCTTCAGCTTCCCCTCGTTTATTTATGATTTGACAGGAAAATAGGAAATAGGTGCATCAATTTATAGAGATATGTGACAGTCAACATGCTTTTAATGAATTTGGCTGTGTGTTTGGGATCACTGTCAAGCTGAACTGGCGGATATGCAGTCCCAAACCATGACAGAGCCTCCACCGTGTTTTACAGAGGGCTGCAGACACTCACTGTTGTACCTCTCTCCTGTGTAATTTGATATACTTTAGCCTTTTCTCACAATGACCAAAGAAAATCTTTGAAAGTTGTTCAGAAATTCTTGATAAGTATTGCCTTACAAGCACTTTAAACCTTAAAAGACAGTCTTGCTCCTTTGAAGTAAAACATAAAGAAATGAGTGGTGACTCAACACTTTTGCACATTTGCCTTATTTATATTTAATGTTAATATTCCCTTCCACTTATTCCACTTAGAGGAAATTTAATTCTATATTAATTTCATGCTTTTTTTCTTTCTTCTATCAGAAGCTTCAGACTTAAAAAGGCAATTTATTGCAATTAATCACAGCAAATCTTTTCATTAACACCTTTTCTTTTAAACTGATTAAGAACTGTAGTTATGAAATAATAGCATCTTAAAAAAGAGAGTGATTTACTACAGCAGGAGGAATTTAGGATATTGTCATCATTATGTCATTAAGCTGTTCTGAGTTATGCTTACTGCATTAAGAGCTAACTGTAAGATAAATTGGCACAGGTGTAAACATGACAGCTGAATTATTCTGAGTGTTCACTTAATCTAGTTATATTCATAAAACTGGGGTGCATTTAAAGTTTATCCTGTTACATAGTCAGTCAATATTACTCTTGTTGTAACTTCTCACAGATATCCATCTCCACCTTTAGCGCAAGCTTAACAAATAGTTTTACAGGATTACAAAGCATGTGAAACATACTAAGCCAGTTTTACAGAGCAAAGTGCTGCAGTGGCGCATAAAGATTAAGGCACAAAGTTCCAAAGTGTGTGCAGAGTTAATATGCAGTGCTTTTGCTGCATGCCGTTAGTACTCATAACAATAATTATTTCATGAAATGTTTGCATTAAATTGATTCTGTCAGCCTCGGAAAGATGAATATAGCATTCATGTCATTACAAATACCTGTCTATCTGAGTCGATCCCAGATGCGGATCAGCACCAAAGTTTAACTTTAAGCAACCTTGCCCCAGGGTCAATCTGTCCACCAACTTTCATGAAGTCAGTTCAGTTTGTGAGATATCTTCCTGGCAGACGGACAGACAAAGTAACTGGCAGGCATAAACATCATATCCTTGGCAGAAGTAAGAAAACTGAGTATTTAATGCAGGATCACTGCTTCATCCTTATCAGCTCCATACAAGCTGTACAACTCCAAAGTAAAGCGCTCAGATATAGTAACACCAACACAAGTCAGGGATTTCTGAAGTGAGCTTAATATGGCGGTCATTTGTTTTGGCACTTTATCTCGAATCTAAAACAAAATCTTAAAGAAAACAACAACAAAAAAAGCGAAAGGAGACGACAGCAGAAAAATCGTGGCATCCTTCTCGTCTGCCGAAGGTAAAATTTGTCACGCTGACAAATCATAATCCTGTTTTGATGGCACAAGCCAACTTGAGAATGATAACACAAAATGAAAGCTGACTTCTGCATAACTGAACCAAAACAGTGATTAATAAATGCTCACAGCCAAGCCTATTCTCCAATTCTGAGGAGCACCTCTCTGCTGTTATTGACTGTTGTGCTTGATGAGACTTGTCTATTATTACTGCGGAATTATGATAAGAGGTGATCGATTCCCCTCTCTGTGCTGTGGATGTCAGATCGATGATGTGACTCAGACCTGTGATGATGGTGTAGCCGATTCCTCTTGGTCGACCAAGATCCTGGTCAATGGCTGTTATCTTCCGCACTTCGTATCCCTGCAGAGACACACACACACACAAATATAACCTGTAAGCTGCATGCAATCTTCACAGACACATTTTTTAGTTGTTGAAAAGTAGTTTCCACTTTAATCAGAGGAAAAAGAATAATATCAAACCTTTGTAACACAGTTAGCAGTTTTTGCTAAGTAAAATACAACTACTTGCTATTTTGTCCTCTGCTGTGTGCACACAGGATGATAGACGTCTTGAACGTGTTTAAAATCTCCCTTTCTCTTTTCGGCTTTTAAAAATCAGGACAGGATACCTTATTTTATGCCGGTGAATCAGATATCTGTAACCAAAGCGTTAAAACATAACAGTATTATATTTCCAATTCTCCTTTGTATCTCTTCAATGGAGAGGGTGGAAAAAAAACGTAAAAAGTGCAGGCAAATCACAAACTATTTTTTCTTTATGTGTGTTATTAGCATTTCATTGGGGTTTATTTCTCCTTTCATTGTTTCGAAGTTCCCCTGCTGCGTCAATGACTCTGCTACTCAACAAAACCACAGTGTGACAGCTGAAAAAAGAGAAAAAAAATCAAAACGAAAGACAGAAAGCTATTTGAAAAGTCTTTGATCCGCTGAGCTTTCTCAGCCTTCTTGCCTCAATCAGACGCAGCGGTGGTACTTAAAAACCCCTGTGCTGCAGTGTGAGATTGAGAGACCTTCCCTTACTTCCTTCCTTCTCTCCTCCCTCCCTCCCTTACTCCCATCTCAGCCCTCTCACTCACACCCGAGCAGGCTGCCTCCCATTGATCCTGCAAATTGTGTCTAAGACGTGTTTATGCTCCATTTCTGCCAAAGCATCTCCTGTCATTGACCAATTACAGCAGAATCAATTACAAGCCTTTTAGAGAGACTGATTCGCACCTATCACAAACTGAGGGGGAAACACACACACACACACACACACACACACACACACACACACACACACACACACACGCACACACACACACACACACACACAGGCATGCACGCACACACACACACACACACAAATGAGAAAGATGCAGGGACATACTAAGAGAGGAATAGAGAAAGTGAGTGGGGAGAAGTGATGCTGAAGTAATATGAGCAATATTCTCAAGCTGTCCACACAAGTGCAATATGTTCAATCAAGCGTCAAAGATACAATCCCTCCCCTCCTGCACACACATGCAGACGCACACTAACATGTATACACTGAACCACTTCTCCCTCTTTTCATCCTTTTATTTCTAGCTATACAGTGCATTACCCCCCCCCCATCCTCCTCTCCTTCTCCTCATTGAGTTGACAGCCAAATTGCGTTTGTCCTAGTAGGGGCTTAAACGTCAGTCCGAGCGCAGATTCACAGCTATAACAGCTAAAAAACCCTGCCCTGTGATTTCATCTGAAAAAAGAAAACAAAAAAACATTTCTTCTACTCCTTTGTCAAACTTTTCCCTGGATGACTGCTCGATTGGCTCAGGAATAAAAGAAAGATAGAAACAGAGAAACAAACAGGCCACGAGAGAGAGGCAGAGGTAGAAACAGAGCGTGCGCACTTACACCTGTGAGAAATGACCTATGACAGGGACCCAAGTTTGATATCTCTACGTGTAAATGTCAAGGGCCTTGAGAACAGTTGACACTCATTCCGTCACTGTACGCCCTCGGCTTATCAACACCAAACACTGCATAATGGAAATGACACAGAATACCACATGAGGTCATTGAGGGTGTGTCTGTGTACGAGTGTGGTGCTGCTGCGGGCTTATATTTATGTCTCTGGCTTTAAGCACTGTTGTAATCCTGTGTCTGTAGTGGGGTCAACAGGGCTAAGCAATAGATTTCTGATTTTGGCTGTGCATCTGCCGTGACCTGCTCTTACATTGTAACTGTAATAGGATTAGACACTGCCCCCTACTGTTAGAGGTAAGAGATGAAGCACTCCGAGGCAGTATTACTGAGGATTAAAGCTTCCAAGCTGCTGTGACCTGGAATCCACTTACTAATGTTAACTTTACAATCCAAAGTAATTGGACTCTTTAAAAAAAAAAAATCTTCCCTCTTATTCCCTCATCTAACTTTATACCTGGCTTTTCTCTTTTCTCCGGTCACCTTTTTCTCATTCCACCCCAACATCCTATTCTCTTTCCATACCCTTACACCTCCCCCCATCCTCCTATTGTGACCTTCCTGGTGACAGTTGATGAATCAGAGAGTCCGGGAGACACCGGGCTTCGACTCCGTCACGCCCCGTTAATATGCATGCAAATGTAGCACTTGACATTTCTACTACAGCGCATTCGGGCTGGGAACGTGGGACGTGCGGGTTGTTGTGTGAGTCGGGGGGCTGATTTGGGTGAGAGACTGGGGAGGAGACAGAACGAAAACTGATAGAGTGAGAAACCAAAATCGGGATGGACAGTGTTATGCCCCTGTGTGTAATTCTCTCTCTACAAGTGGAAACATCAGTAGCTGGACCATTAGCCACCTGGGAACTGAGTTAAAGAGCTGAGCCAGGAGAGTGAACATAATGGTGTACAGAGAAACAGACATTTAGTATATCAGATACCCATTATAAACCTACTTAAAATTGAAACAAAGCTACAGCCATTTTGAGACCCTAATGTACATGTTATACCCAGACTTCATACACATGCCACAGTATGAGCACATAAGACCAGAAATCCTGTCACCCTGGTGACCTTTGCCAGAGGCTTCGCATCTATGAATCAGGATTGTAAATCTATAACAGTAATTACCATCTTCAACCACCACAGTGCTGTATATGGGAGCGCTGGACTGAATTTGGGTGTATGTAGGTTTCCAGTGTGGGAGGCTCAAGAGTGACGATAAGATGTGAAATATCATGCCATCATTCAATTAAAGTCAATTCTGTTTTTTTTTATAGAGCCCCAAATTACAACAACAATCACCTCAAGGTAATTTATAATGTAAGGTAAAGACCCTACAATAATACAGAGAAAACACCAACAATCAAATGACCCCCTTTGAGCAAACACGTGGCAAAAGTGGGAAAGAAAAACTCCCTTTTAACAGGAAATAACCTTTGGCAGAAGTCGACTTGGCAGTGAAGAGAGGGAGACAGGACAAAAGACACACTGTGAGTTCAATTATAAACACATAGAGGTAAGTGAAGGAGAAATGCTCATTGCATCTTGGGAAACCCCTACAGCCAAGACCTATTACAGCCTAACTAGGGGAGGATTCATGGTCAACTGATCTAGTCCTAACTATAAGCTTTATCAAAAAGGGAAATTTTAAGCCTACCCTTAAAAATACAAAGGCCATCTGTGTCCTGAATTCAGATTGGGAGCTGATTCCACAGAAGAAGGTCCTGAAAGCTAAATGCTCAGTCTCCCATTCTACTTATAGAAACTCTTTAAAAAAAAATCATATTTCTTTGCCTGAGTTGTATACACCTACTGAATAATGAAACATGAGGATGGGACAGGGGGAGCAGGATATGAGAAATGAGGTAAAAGATAAGTGGAATGTGCTGGCATCAGAACAGGATCGAAGGAAAGAAAGGACGAAAGCTACTCACCAGGGGAACATTCTCCTCTATGTTGGTACTGTAGGGCAGATTAGTGAAAATGGGATCCATGTCTTGGACATCAGTGATGGTGATAGCCAAGCTGGCAAGCCGGGACAGAGGTCTTATTTTGTCTTGATCCTTTCCGAAACCAAAAAACAAAGACAAATACAGCATACATTTAACAGCACTAATGTAGTTTTGCTAACAGAGACTATGTTTTGATACTGTACGTGTGCTGACCGTAGCGTTGACGGTGAGCTGGTAGGCTGTCGTCGTCTCATAGTCCAGAGCTCTGGTCACAGTGACAGTGCCTCGGGCGCCATCAATGGCAAAAAAGGCAGAAGGTGGCTGAAAGGAGAAGAGAACACTCCCCCCAGTGCCTTGGTCTGGATCGGAGGCGTTTACCATGAATATGGATCTGCCCACAGGTGTGTCCTGAAAGACGCATCGAAGGAGACACACAGAGAAGTGAATATATGCAAACAACAACCAGAGTTTATCCAGGAAGATATCTCCTTTTATAATTACATTTTATAAGTCAGAGAAAAAATAAAGAATGGATACTAGTGCGTGAAGTAGGCACAGGAAAGCTTTATTAACTGCGAGAGTAACAGATGGCAGTTTAACTTAATTAACAATGCATTATTATCAAAAACAATTTCGTTGTGATTGTGATTGATCCCCTGCAGTGTTCCCCGTGAATAATGACATCTAATAACAAAGTATTTGTAGTCGATCCACATGAATAAAAACAATGATTAAGATGGCTGCTTCAAACAAACTGCTTTAGACTTCAAACTTGTTGGACTGGCCTAAAGTCTGACTCAGCAGCTTGTCAGGAGAGCCAATGACGCATGGAGGAGGATACACCATTGTTGGTCGTGACATATTGGATAAAAATGGACAAAAGAGCAAAAAGATCAAACAAGTGAACTGAACTGTCTGCAGTACCAAGCTGGGGTGCATTTCTAAGAAGCAACATTGATGAAAATGAGACAAATGTTCACCAGCTTTACTAAAAGGCTGTACTAAAAAGACAGCCTCATTCAGACTCCTCCTGGAACGTCTGAAAGAAGATGAAACCATAGCTCTATTTCAGTAATACAGCTGGAACCTAAACTGACGCGAGTGTGAAACGTTAATGCGGACGTTTGTTTTGAGTTGTCCGTGGAGATCAGGCTTTAATTCTGGCACACAAGACAAATTTATGGCAGACTAAAACACTCTTGTTTGCAAGTGAAAGAGCAACCTTTAGACTTTAGACAAACTGTTGTTGTTGCAATAATGCATCTGCTATCCCTACAACACTGTCCGAAAGTATTTGCTGCACTTTGTTGTCTGTAAATATATGCATTGCCTATCTGTGTTGCCCACAGAAATGGTCTTGGGTATCAAAAAGCTAAAAGCAAAGAAATATGAAATGCCCAGAAAGGCTGCAAGATGCCACAACAGAGGGTCATGTGTGAAACAAACAAACAAACAAACAAAATAAAAAAATGAAATAAAAAAAGAGAAGTCTGTATAAAGACACACATTTTCCAGGTAGCCAGAAAAGTCTTTGGAACAACGGCATCATTAATTGGAATTTTATCTCAAAACAGCCACACATACATGCACGATTAATAAGAAATGAGAATGTGTACAGGTACAGAGGGAAAAGGACGTGAAGGAGGATGGGACGTATCCTGATATACCACTAAAAAAGAAAAAAAAACACTTGCTCAGGTCTTCTACTCTCTCCTCCTGTTTTACACACCTGTAGACACAGACCAGAGAGTGTGTATGTGTATGTGTGTGTATGTATGGGTGTCTACGTTTACGTGTGTGTGTGGTCTTGTCTATCGCAGGGGCAGAGTGTGACCACATGGGGAGGTCGTGGTGTTGAACTGAGCTGGGCCCTGAGCCAGAGCTAAAGTGACACGGTAAGAGAGCAGTTGACCCCACAGTCTGTCTGCACTGGTGTCAGGGGAGTGTAGAAGTCTATTTGCATGTGTGTGTGTGTGTCTGTACGTGTAAATAGTGGTGTGTCAGAGTCTATGAAACTGTGTAACTGTGTGTGAACGCCTGGGTTAGAGGGGGTAGACAGTATGAGGAGAATCAGACCTCGCGTGGGCATATGTGTGTACGCATTTGTAATTTGTGTAATGAAATGTGTGCTCTGCTCTCACAGTGGTCTCTGCATGCAAACATAAACAGCATCGCAAACGGGTCTGTCCAACCATATTAAGCTAGACTGCCATATGAGAATTTAAGGAGAGCAACAAATGTCAACGAGAGTAACAGAGCAAGTTTTTTATCCCTGGAATCCTCGCTATGTTGTGTAATGTATGCAGACAGGGTCCCGGATCATTTCTCAGATTTATGTAGTGAAAATTAATATAATTTACTTTTTTTTTTTTTTTAAAAGTAGGTCTGAAAGTTGTGAATGCTCAGATGTTATCGTAGGCCTCGGGTTAACATTATATTTCTTTTAGTGCAGTTGCTCTGACTAGAGGGAACGACACTGTGGCAATAAGAGTGAAAAAGAAAAAGCAGAAAACTTTCTGTCAATATAGTCCTTGTTGAAAAAAATGAAAATAAAAAATAATTTTTAAAAAATGAGAACAACAAGCAGAGCTGACAGCTTTCAGTCACTTTCCATGCTCTGCTCGCTTTTTTGGGGGGTCCCTTAGAAGCTCTGCTGCATCACTTTGAGTGTAACCTAGCTGACAATTGCCGAGTGAAGGAACAGAGTTACTAATCCACTCCCCCACAACAATAACTACATTTGAATAAACATCTAAGCTGCATTTCTCTGATATATTTAATATGTTTGTCAAGTTGTCTGCTTAGGAGGAAATTGGAAACACCTCTAAAGGTACCCCACAGCCTGCAGCGCGACACCCGAGCACAGGAACAAATTAATGGGATGAAAATATACGCAATCAAACTCTAGGTGAATTAATTAAATATTGTTGCATGTATGTGTGTGTGTGTGTGTGTAGCATGGATGTCGACATTATCAATTCTGCTTTGATGTCAAGGAGGCAGTTTGATGGTTAAGTGTTGGGTGAATGCATGTCTGTGTGCCACTTTTTGGAACCAGGAAGAGTGTTAGGATGATATCTAAATGTGTGTGTGTGGATAAAGAATGTGATCTGATGTATCCTTTTCTTCCCCTGAAGCATGCCACCTTCTATCTCTCTTTGCGCAGCAACCTGTGAAACAATAACTCATAAACACCGCCAGGGTCAAACGCCGCAAGGTTCGGTAAATAACGCAACGCACTCGTATATGTAAACACACACGCGCGCGCACGCCAGAGCCAGTTTTGATCTCTCAGATTTGACAGAGGCACAGCATTCAAAGCACTTCAAGCAACAACAGTTCAAAGCTTTGCCGGGAGGTGCAGATGACCAACTCTCAGCAGAATGTGTCAGTGTGCCAGTGCGGTGCTGCACAGGTTAGCGGGCTCGCCTGCGTGCGGGTGAAGCTCGTGTCTGAGCCGCTATTCGATTTTTGGGAATCTCTCCCTGAAAACTGAATGCGAGCATTAACCAGTCACATTATTCAGTCTTATCTTCTTCCTTCCCTTTAGTCTCTGAAGGTCAAACTGCTCAGTTTGCATAAATGGTGCATTTTAATACTAAGAGCAAAACAATAAAGCGACCTATTTAAAGAGTTGCCTTGGATCGTCAGCTCCTCTTGATGGATTTCTCTGCATTCCAGCAGTCCATCACTAAAGAGAACTCCACGGCCTGAAATATTCTCTAAGCAGCTGTTATACAATACTGTCTTCTACTAGCACTTTTCTGCTTTCCAATTGGTCACAGTATCCTTCCTATTGAGCTATTGATTGGACTCGTGTGAAGTCGATGTGAGTGACCAGGCGCAAAATACAAGGCAGTGAATAATTCTGGTTTTATTAACCTATAAGACTACGCAATCATTCCTCCATAAATGAGACAGACGATAAACAACAAGGAGCAAAGAATGGGAAAGCACTGGCAGCTAAACTGGATACTACTGAATGCTAGTTGAGAACCATGTATGTGTCACTACCTATACCTTCAAAAGAGCAAAAGCCAATTGGTTTGTCACGGCACATATTCCAGCATATAAGCCTTGACAGTGCTTTGCAGCTTTTGAATAAATGGGGCTATTTCCTTGGGAAGAAGAATGTTAAGTGGAGAGATGGTTGAGGAGGGATGAAGACAGTTCCCTGCTGTGTCTTATCTGAAGTGCACTGTGGGAATCACTCTCTTCTCCCTCTGAGAGCTGCTACTTATGAAAGAAGGGGAAACATACAGCAGAGATATATAGAGAGATAGAGATGGAGGAGCATTCTGTTTATGGTATGAAATTCAGATCGTAACTGAGAGCTAATCCTAATTTTGTGTCGCAATAATGCTGAAATGGATAAAAAAAAAAAGAACATTCAAAACATTCAAATGCAAAACTGCTCCCACTAAATACTCCTACTAATATTTAAAATTTAAAAATTGACATTTTTAATTGTTACCTGTGTTATTGTAATCAGTTTGATAAATTTTACAGTACTTACTGTACAATAACAGAGCAAAAAAAACATCCTTACATTTCTATAGTCCAAAAAATTCCAAGATACAATTATGCTGAAGCACCGATCAATGAAAGAGTGAGAGAAACTGCGGAATCGATGAAACTTCTCAGGAGATTTGTGGGCATCATTGTGAAAAGGAAGAAATCAGGAAACACTTTTCTGACTTGGCCTTTCAGCCAACTCAGTAAAAGTTTAAGGAAGGAAGGATTCTTATCAGGGACAGAGACAAAATCCTTGAAGAATAAATAGCTCATGCAAGACGCACTTAACCAAAATGTGATATTTCAGATCACATCATATCATGCACACAAAGAGGACGGTGCTGGGACAGTTTCAGAAAAATCGAACAGTCCAAGATTAGCTGAAAACCTCTGACTAACTTAGGCAGCAGAATTTCTTATGAATGATTTCCAGTTAATATCAATTAATAAACCTGAAACAGTGCCATTGTAAGTTCTATTCAAAAGCAAATGAAAACTTACTATTTTAGTGATTCATCTTAACTCTGCAAAGACAAAAGTATGAAGAAGGTCATAAATGTGACACAAAAAAACAGACTACAAGTTGTAAGGAGACTGAAAGAACGCAGACTGCGATAAAAGGCAGAGGAAGACTAAGAATACAGATGAGGAAATCAAACTGAAGGCCTGTCACTAACAACCATGAGACATTTCTAATAAAGAAGGGGGTCCCCGTTCGCTTTTAACTTTGCCTCTGCTTCATCGTACGGAGTGTTTGCCCTGCCTTCTCTACTACTTGTCCTCTATGTTTAAAATTTCCGGTTTTTAATGGCAGCGACTCAGCTGAGGCCGCAGAGAGTCAGCGCTGGACGGACCAGGACTACACGCCGCAGCTTCTCTGTCGGACTTTAACTGGGCTTGAATCCCCTGAGGGCTGGACCTGTGAGGATTCCACTGGTTAAATGTCAGCTGTCTCCTCTAGGAGTCCTTGAGGGAGCAGTCCCTACTATGAGATTAGACTCCGTCCAAGAGTACACTTAGTTAATTCATTAGTGTGTCACTCTCAGTATGGAGCCAAATTCATTCACACTGTTGTGTAAACGCAAATTATGCTCTTCAATTGGACGAGCTAAAAGCCCCAAATTACTCTATTATTTATTCAATTAATTCGGCAAATAATTCAACACAGCTCTTACAAAGCAGAAGAAAAAACAGCGCTGGTTAAAGAGGAGAGAAATAAGTAAAATATATAGAAGTTAAACGTTTAAAGCATTTGATATTACACTTCCTCAAAGACCGAGGATGTGATATTTAATACAGCTCACACTGGTAGCATGTCGCTGCTGCTCATTAAACAAAAGACTGCAAAAGCAGCACCAATACTTTGCACTTTGCTTCTCTCTGAGGAAATGCAGATTGGTCTCCATCAGCCCCTGAATTTATGCCATAATGCATGTATTTTTTGAACAAGATAAACAATGCTCCATCACAGCTAGTTAGTATTCTTCTAGTATTCTTCCCAGCACATACTGGATATGTTTAATACATTTTCTGACGAAGTCTAAGTTAATTCGTCTTGTAAAAATAACCTGAAGCTCTTGGTACTACTTTGGATTCACGCCACCATGCTTCTTCCTTCTTAAGTACTTCATTTGCTCGGGATTTACTTATCTATGATATTTATAACCGCACAGAAACTGCATTGATTTCACTGCTCAGAAAAGACAGGTGTATTGAGTGTGAGCTTTTCTAGCCACATGGTCTAGAGATCAGTGGTGATAAGCAAAAGATGCGTCTCTTTTAAATACTTTTAAATGTTTTATTGATTGGGCCCGTGTCAGCTGGAGCTTATTTATATACTTATTTAACATGTTTGGGTGGCAGAAGCTTCGAAGTAAGTGAAAAAAGCTTTTTAATGATGGTATACAAGCTGAATAAACCATACTCTTGCAGCATCTGTAATGTTTCTGAGTAGAGCACCTGAATGCAACTTAAACAAACCTTAAAAAGCCATCATATCTGAGAAAAGTGTAACTACTCTTTATAAATTTTTTTTGATGAAGGGGATATTTTATAATAATTAGTATTTATAAATCGGGCTTAGCAAAACATTTCAACAGTTGATTGTAACATATACTCACCTTAGATCCTAGCAGAGTAAAGCCAGAACAAATATGAAACTTTGGACATTTCAAACAGTATGATGATGTGACTCGCTATATCTAAAAAAAACCCAACTTAATAAGACAAATGGATTGACAGAAAGGAACTAACTGAATTTCCAACTACTCAACGCAACTACTAAATGTGTGGCCCTGCTGCTGTCAGCCAAAAATCCATCTGCGACCCGTCGATTCAGCGAGTAACTTGTCAGTTAAAAATGCTATCACTACGATAAAAGTCACGCTAACTTTTTTATCCAACCTAGTAAAGCCCATGGCCAGCCTACAGACTTCTAAGTACAATGTTTTGTTCTTATTTTGTCAGAAATGTTAAAGACATGGTAATTTGAAGGGGCAGTGCCTGGGCTTTGGCTCCCTGCTGCTCGCAGCGCCAGAGGCCCAACTGTTCACTACAATAGAGCCATGATTACACCTACACTGCTCAGAAGGTTTTCAGTTCCTCCCCAGCTGTCTGCTCTCCGCTTGCAACCCAGCAGGCATGTGATTGTACTAGCTCAGCTCGCCCTTTCACTTTCTGCCTCGCACAACCTCTGTCCCTCCATCACTGCCTCCCACATGTGGCACCTTGTCACACTACCCCGACATTATTCCGACCTATGTGAGGGAATGTATTTCAAATGAGGAGAAAGTGAAGAACTGCAGGGCAGACAGATGTTCCCTTACAAAAAAGGGTAAATGATTTGACCAGACAAAAATGTCTTTGGTTTCTGATTAGCTGATTTCTGCTGGTGTGTACAGCTTAACAACTTAAAACATATTTAAAAAAAAAAAAAATTAATGATCAGGTTCCCCAGGTAAGAAGAAAAAAAGTACTATTGCTATGTTACCAGGAAACTAAGAGCCAGCGCAAGATCTCACCATGCTGATTACTAAAATTAACAGTGATTGTTGTTGTACAATAAAGCAGCCCATCAGCTTAAAAAAATCAGTATCAACGTTTTTGCATTCAAATATGATATTTTTATTGAAACCTATGCTACAAAACAGTTGGGAATTCACACAAAGTGGAAATAATGTGCAAAAAAAATGTCCTCTCTAATGCAGGTGTCACAAAGTGCTTCACAGCTTAGTAAAAGAATGTGAGACAAGTAAACAGGAGCAGTCCACACTGACGTTAGGCGAGCTGTTTTAAAGTCATTTAGGGGGCAGTCTGAGAACAGTGGCTGTTGTGTGATGCTAACATTTCTCATTGCTTCCTTTGCTCCTTCCTTGCATCTAATAGCTAATCTCTACAAGGATGTGAGAGAGATGTGTGAGGAAGAGATTCAAGGCGGAGAGATGTAAACTGGCATGGTTCCTGGGTCGTGGACTCAGTGTTTTGTCTTTTCTTTATTCTATTTGCATTATTAGGTCCAAATGTTGCTTATACTTTGAGTTTCATTGTTTATTATTATTCCATTAATATCTAAGTGCCTTTTAGTCCTTTGTTCTTGACATCTTTTTTGGTTCTTTGCTTTTAGTATTTATATTCTCAGACATTTTTGGATTAGTTATCTGGCTTCTGCTTATAGTTATAGTTTAGAATTATTTCCCTCCTAATTATGTTCTTCCTCCCCCTTTTCCTGTCGTCTCCATCTCTGCGTCAGGTGTTTAGTTACTTCCTGTTTTATTTTGTTTGTCTCTTGTTTTGTGTGCATTGTGTTCAGTTTTGCTTCCTCTCTGTCTTGTTGGTTAAATTCTGCTCAACTGTGTCTCATTTTCCCACAGCTGTGTCCTTTTTTGCTATTACCTCCAGTGTGTATTTAAGCCCTCAGTTTTCCTCAGTTCCTTGTTGTGTTCTCCCACATACTGTGTGCTCCTTTGTTCTGAGTTTTCCCTTTTTGCACTTCTGGCTCAAACCTGGCTTTGTTTTGTTTTTCCTTTTCCTGTTAGTTCTAATAAAACTAAAAATTCTGCCCTATCCCAAAGGTTCTCTATTGGATTGAAGTAGCCATGAGAAGATTGGTACACTGTGCTCATAAAGGATGGACATGATGAGGAATACTATTCAGACAGGCAATGCTGTTTTAATGATGTTTAGCTGGTACTAAGGGGCTCAAAGTGTCCCAAAAACATCCCCCACACCCTGAACAGTTTATGCAAGGCAGAATGTATCCATGCTTTCATGTTTCATTCATGGTTTACGCAAAATTCTGACCCTGCCATGCAAATGTCACAGCAGAAATCAAGAGTCTTCAGGTCAGGGAACATTTTCAACATTTTCGGTGAGATAGTCCAAATTGTGGCCTCAGTTTCTTGTTCTTCGCTGTCAAAAATGGCAGCCAATGTAATTTTTTGCTGCTTCAAGGTTCAGTGTGTTGTGTTTTCGAAGATGCTCTACTGCATACCTTGGTTGTAACCCATTGTTATCTAAGTTACTGTTGCCTTCCTATCAGCTCAAAACAGTTTGGCTATTTTTGCTCAGAGAAGTGCCACTTGCTGGATTTTTTTCTTTTTCATATGATTCTTTTTAAACCCTAAAGATGGCTGTGTGAAAAATTCTGCGTAGATCATCAGTTTCTGACCTGCCTGTCTAACATGCCAGACAGTTTCCCAAACCTTCTTCCTCATTCTGATGCTCAGTTTGAATTTCAGCTCAACCTGACGATGCCTATATGCTGCTGCCATGCGACTGCCTGATTAGATATTGGCACTAACAAGAAGTGGTGTACCGAATAAAGTGGTCGGTGAGTAAAAGAGATCCTGAAAAAATACAGATACGAACTGCACAGTTACATGGTATATACAGTATGTAAGACTTTTTCATATAAATAGGGGAGGCCATGGAGCTGGCAATAATTTCACAGTATGCAGTTTTGGCAGAGATGCTGAAGCAGGTGAATCACAAGAGTACTTAAATTAATCATAGAGGTGACACACAAAACCATATTTCACATTTGAAATTAGCTTATCAATAATTCACTGGTATTGAAACAAGATAAAGTGTCCTTCATCTGCGAGTTTTCGATAGCAAATGAGGAAAATTATACAAAAATGATTTATATCCTGCCAAAAACAGTGCGGTTCATCTTACTTTAAAACTTTGGGGTTTTTAACCCTCGTTTCTGTTTGTATGACTAATACTTGTTCAGGTATGACTTAAGTCCACATTACTTATCTCATGGTCGTGTTGCGTGTTATATTTATAACGGTGTCCTGTAAGTTTCCAGAAACATGTCCAGGATCCCGAGATTGGAACACTTCCAACAAGCTTCGGGAAACCTAGCTTGTGGATTAACATTCATTATTTATTGCAAAGAAACTCAGTGAATAAGGCCGGTGATGAAACCATGTGCCAAAACAAGCCCACGTCTCAAGGGGGGTAATAACAAGTTTAAATACTGTATGTCATGGCAGTAACATTTACAAACCAATGAAACAGCCCTTCTCGTAAAAAAATATGTCAGTAATTACAATTCCACTCATGGTAAATGTTGTGACAGGGCTTCCTTCATAGCCCGTGATTTCCCAGGGGCAGTGAGCAGTAGTATGTAGCTGTGATAATGCGATGGAGACTGGACTTGGGGCTGAGGTGGAAATGGGAAACCCACCTCATAAAGCCCTCTAACCTTAGGAGACCCACTTGTAAAGCTTACGTGTCTGATACCATCATTTCAGCCTGAGTATTGAGTGTTATCTTGAGCCAGGTTTGAGCTAAGAGACTGAATGCGTGAGTGACAGCATGGAGTCTACTGTCTCCAGTTTAACTCCAATTGTGGGTATGATGCTTTCTCCCAGTATAATTGCTGTTAGTGAGCTCAACTCTGAACATGAGGGATGGAAACTGTGCAAGCACCCAGTGTGCTTTGTTCATAATTCACTGAATTAGCAGTGATAAGCCAATTGCCTGTACTTGTCTAAGTGTGCCTTGTCGAGTAGAAGTAGAAAGTGAAATCTGTCTAAAAGAACATTTTCATTTTTCCCAGTTGCTTTGGATCAATTCTCAAAGTGTTTTGAATGTTTAAAAAATAATATGTGGGATCCTTTAAGAGAACACACATCAGAAAGATGTGGGTGTTTTCACTGTGAAGGATTTTAGTGCAACTATTTACAGTGTGGACAACTATTGACTGTCTCTATAATCTAATAATGAAGACTGACTTTGCTGTAATGCAGGTTGTTTTCATTAACACATGAGTAACTGTGACACCATTTGTATAGAAGAATAAACACTCATAGAAAAAGGTTTGCTATGTTTTATTGATTGATGTTTTTCTGTAGGTGTTTCCTTGTGGATAGACTTCCAGCTGGTTCTGGTGAAAGTCTGCCATAGGAACAGAAATATAGATTAATACGGCAAGTTTTCGTTTGCCCCCCCCAAAAAATAGTTTTAAAGTTTTATCTTAATAAGTGAAAGATTTTAAATGCAAGACTGTTTTCTTTACCTGTGTGTTTGAGCCAAAATAGTTCCCAGCCATCCTGAGTGTCATTCAAAGGTAACCAGATCCGCTTTCATTTAGATCAAAGCTTGTAGGCCAAGTGGGGAAATGTGAATTTAATAGTTGCTGCTTTTTCTGTTGTATTGATTTAATGTTAATAAAGATTGTTATGCAAGCTGTGTGTTGACTTTATTAGTTTAGTTTACTATGTAACCTTATACAGTTGTATAGAGTATGGCTTAGGACTCAATTAGAAGCAGGAGGCTGGAGTCTGCTGCTGGACGACAGGTCAACATCTTTTTATTTTGTTTTGTTACATTTTCTGTGTCATTGAGTGTTGCTGAATAAACCCCTGGTTGGTCTGCACCTGATCTCTGCCTCAAGCATCCCACTTCAACCCAGTCACCAATGGCCATCCTAACATTAGCCCAAAAGACATACCTGTATAAGACACATACAGGACTTGAGGGCAACAGAATTACCAGTCCTGTGTAAAGTTAATTTTTCTGTTACTGCAGTTTACTGTACTGTGTTACCATAGGAGGAAAATTATTTTCCCCTCACACACTTGTAAATCTAAGTCATCTTCTTCTTTAGAAAGCAGAACTGAAAGCATTGTGCTCTTAAAATCAACAGGGATGCACCGATACCGATACCGGTATCTGGTATCGGCCTCGATACCACATTTTCTAAAGTACTCATACTCGTTAAAAGTCCCCTGATACCGGGGACCGATACCACGTTCTGAGAAATGTCTATGTTTTAGCGGCGTGTAAGGGGTTAATCACAGGCGCCGAGTGCCCGCCCCCAGGCCCCGGCTGCAGCTCAGAGCGGGGAGAAGGCGAGGCGAGATATGTCAGCCGTGTGGAACTATTTCAAAGTGAATGAAGACGACAAAACAAAGGCGGACTGCAAATTGTGCTCAGCGAAATTGTCCAGAGGAGGCTCAAAAGGTAGCGCATTTAACACAAGTAATTTAATCAAGCACCTAAAATCCCAACACGACAACAAGTACAAAGAGTTTGCCCACGCTTCTAAACCAACACAACCCACGCTGCAGCAAACTCTTGCAAGACGAGAGAAAATGTCCAGAGACAATCCACGTGCTGTGAAAATAACACAGGCAATTATCGAGTACATTGCATTGAGTGACCAGCCACTCTCGGAGGTAGAAAATGTGGGATTCCTGCGCAAATACGTGTTCTGGAGCCCAGATATGATGTCCCAAGCCGCCGCTACATGACTGACACGGAGCTGCCTAAACTACACGACTCCGTGAAAAAACATATCCACAGCCTACTGCAAGCCGCCTCTGCGTTTAGTTTCACCACGGATATTTGGAGAAGCAGTGCTAGCCCCGTGT
>VUQG01029262.1:0-12177 GCA_015106755.1 Etia nguti | reverse complement strand
ACTGAAGTTTGGTCCGTTTACAGCATCCTGCCATGCGATTGCATTTGTCCCTAACCATCGGGAACCCTCACGTTAACTTTTATCAAGTGGAAAAAAGTTAGCCAGCTTCACTGTGTTTATGTTATGCTAACATAGCTGTGTCATTATATACCAGCTAGTCCAACTTCAGTAACCCTACAAAAGTCACTGCTATTTAGTTTTCTGTCTTCATTTATCTTGTAAGTGATAGCAGAGCTGTACGTTTTAAGTTTTTCAGAAATCTCTCAGTCAGAACATGGTATATCATGTTTAGGTGGAAACTAGCGAGCTAACGTCCTGCTAATTTCGTGAGGCTCCTGACCGGAATCCTAATGCTCTGACAATCCATCAAGCGTTGCAGCTTCGTAGCTTACTAAAGTCATACTAAAACATTTTTTGACAGATTTTTGAGCACCGTGTACCACGTAACATCGGTTAGAGGTCAGTAAGCACAACCAGAATTCATACATAAGGCGCACTGTCGATTTTTGAGAAAATTAAAGGATTTTAAGTGCGCCTTATAGTCCGGAAAATACGGTATATATACATACATATATAAAAGGAACTTTTGGACAATTATGCCCACATGGCATGTGCAATTACAGAAATAACATTCCAAGGCAAGATTACCCTTCCAATCAAAATGGAACCACACTGGAAGTCACTCTGTGTTTTTGATATTCAAGTCCCGTGAAGTACTTTTCACAGAGTTTGAAGCCTCTCAATAACCTAAACTGTACACTGCTGTGAGGCAAGTTAGAAAAGATAGCAGGGTTTTCAAGTTAGAAATTCAGATTAGATCAGAGAATATTCCAATTATAAAGGCACTTCAGGATCGAAGGGTGCCAGCCATGGTGGATAGCTCTAACAGCTGCAGCAATTTGGACTTGAAATGAGTAATAAAAAGAACTGTTGTCTTATATAGTGCTGTCTCTGGGGGCCTGCTTGGCACAAAATGGAATTTGCATACATCTTTAAGCACGAAAAAAATAAAAATATAAAATAAAAGAGTATATATATATATAAATATATACTCATGGCTAAAAGAAGTGTAGTAAAATCAAATTATTGATGAATCCTGGTGTTATTCACATTGAAAAGGTCACAAGCAAAATATGAATAAAGAGACAGGCAAAAGAACTACAACAGAAAAAAGTCAGTGATGAAATGCCAAAAATGTTACATTTAGATGACACTGAATGGAGAAAAAGGAAGGGGATGAGAATAAGATAGAAAAGAAATAGTAAGCTCATGATGACAATGGGAGAAAGAGAGGAAAAGAGGTCAGTAGATGGAAGGATGAATTAACGACTCATCACTCTCAAAAATTGAGCCAGCACTCAGACATGCCATGTGAGCTGGCATTTCAGGGCCATTTCCATTCAAACCAACAGCAATGACTCTGCCAGCCATTACCAAGAGAAAAGGGCTCTTGAACATAGACTCTCGGAAATGGCCTTTTCACTTTTTTTCTGCTTTATTTTATTTTATTTGTCACAAGGCAAACAAACAATTCCTCATCCTGAGCACTAATTAATTTCAAAAGTGTTCTGTCATATCAAAGTGATTCACAGAGAAACAAAAAACCTTCAAATATGAAAGCGTGACTGTGACAACCGAGTGTGCTTGTTGTTGTTGTTGGAGTTCTTCAGATTTCGAGAAAACACGCTTTTCCTGAAATGATTATAAAAACTATACATGTTTGAATTTTACAGTAAGCTCACAGACTGTAGATAAATGATGGCTGTAGCCACTGTGGCACCACTCAGTGATTTGTAAAGTCCTGTTTTGGAACCATGTCAATCCCAAGGTAGGACTCTGTTTTATCATCTATTTTACTAAACTCTGGGCCCGTTAGGAAAATGTCTGCTAAGGCCGTTTTGAAGCAACAATGCAATTTTCTTGTAGATTTATTTGGTTTTGAATGGCACAGAAGGCCCTCTGTTTGCCATAAGAAAGAATTCAGGTCTAGGGCAAACTTTTTATTCCAGAGATGACGTCTTTCAAGTCCTGGGGTGCCAGTTGGGCATTGCTTTGTCAAAGCCGCTGGGATGACTCATTTATGAATAGTGTGTCCTTTTTCACCTTTAATCTTAAATCACAACTTTTTCCTTAACCTAACCAAGCAGTTCATAATGTCTAAACCTTACCAAGTTGTTTTTAATGCATGAATGTAACCAGCGAATGCAAACAAAAGTAAAAAAGCAAGTGAAAAATATTAAAAAATCAGCAAAACAAAGTGGAAAACACAAAGAGTCGAATGAGATGGTAACTGGAAAAATGAGATGGTAACTGGAAAAATGAGATGGTAACTGGAAAAATGAGATGGTAACTGGAAAAAAAATCACATTGTATTACCCCTCTGAATGAGAACGTGTTGGCCCTTTAATAGGCGAGCTAGCCTCATTAACTAACTAGAAGTTAACTCAACAGTTGGTTTTAGTTTTTTAAATAATGAATTGCTTATACTTTTGATTCAGATTTCAAGCACAGAAAAAAAACAACAATGAAAAAACAACATACTATATGAACTGCAATAAGTCATAATATTAATAATTAACTAATAATATATTCTATCATTAGTAACTTAAACACAAACTACTACTTCAGTTTGCAAGTTTAACAAAAGCTGAATCAACACCTGATAAAAATACTGAACAGAATTATCACTGAACAATAAAAAGCAAATGAAACAGTTAGGTCCATAAATATTCAGACAATGACACAATCTTTGTTATGTTTTACACCATCACAGTGTCTTTTAAGTCAAACAATCAAGATGTGATTTAAGTACAGACTTCCAGCTTTAGTTCAGCAACATTAACAACAGTTTTGAGTTAACAGTTTAGACATTTTTGGTATTTTTTAACACTGTCCCAAATTTTCAGATCCTTAAAAGTAACAATTTTAAATATATAGACTGTTTTAACGCCTCATGGACATCAACAAATGCTGAGTTTCATCCCTTACACTGTTCTGCTAGACCCACAAACCAGCACCACCTTAAGTTGTTGCTGGTTTGTGGGTTTGTGGGTCTTTCTGCTTTGAGTTTTGTATTTAATAACTGAAAAGCATCCTCGGATTGACAGGAGGTGAGTAAATTGACCATTGAAGGGCATTCCATTTTTATGCCTTCTTTTTTGGTGGGTTCTTTTACAGTGTGCTCTGGATCATTATCTACTTGTACTGTGAAATTCCTTTATTTTAACAATATGTATATTTGTCCAATCCTAAAGTTTTTACTTGCTCTGTCTCTGTTAGATTCATTTTGGATTTCTAGCCTAATGGTAACCTCCTGCATTTGAATCAACACATCACTGGACCTCATATTGACTTGATTGATTGATTCAAGTCAACAGCTACCTGACTAAAGAGCCTTTATTTTGCTTAATTTGTCTTAGAATAACAATGGACAGACCTCTCATGGTTATGAAGCTGCTTCTCAGTTAAATGTGGAGTAAACTGAGCCTCCGAAAATGATTGGCTTTCTTGATTGTTGACGTACAAAAGCAAAATTACAAAAATTGTGTCATCCAAATATTCATGGACTGAACTCTTAAATACTCTGCCATAAATTTTCAAGCATGTGTTTATGAGTTCATACCCCTCACTGGAGTCTGGGTCAGTGACGTTCTCCATTTGACTCTGCAGCAACATGGAGCAGATGTTATATTGGCTCTCCAACAGCAGAAAGGAGTCCAGATTACAGCAGAGCACGTTAAGTAGTCTGCAGCAACACACACAAACAAAACAGAGACATCAAAATAAAGAGAGGCCTGGCAGCCTGAGATATTGTAGCAGAACAGCAGCACAGAGAAAAACAAACTGTAATTTCTACCACACTATACAGCAGGGTAAAATTGTGCAGGCAAAGACCCCATTTATTCTTTTTGTTGTCTAATTCCCCCGGCCTTTTATGTCTGCAAGTACTGGGTTGCCCAACATAATTTTTCCCCCATCAGCTTGCCATAGCCAATTGTAAGCTTTGTTAAGTAGCAACCCTTAGGAAAGGTTTCATGGTTGATTTTCAGTTGCTGGTAATGAAGCCAGACTCATGCAGGCTGCTCAAATCCAGGAGCTTTTTGAGAAAGTAAGGAAGCAGAAGCCAACAAAAGCTCTGTGTTTGAGGCCAAGGTTCATGACCTGTAGAGAAAACAAGAAAAAAAAAAAAAAAAAGAGTGGTAGACCTAGTCACAATACCAAATTTCACTTCCTCACCATTTTATCCCTTTAGCACCAAAGCTGATTTTGCTTTATACTAGATTTAAGAGCTTATTAGAGTTTTCCCTTATGTACGTCAAGGATACACAGCATTAATCATAACAAGCTAGTTAATGTTTACTGTCTACCTGCTCTCTAGACTATACCTCTGCAATTAATTCTGCCACAATTGGTCCCACATATTAGATTTCCCACTAATTGGTCTTTTCAAGATGGGATTTTCTATGCTTTATACCTGAGTAGCGAACTGAAATGCTTCAGCATACTGGCACAACTCAGAGGACTACACTACAAAGAGACATTCTCAAGATAGCAAGGTATAACAGGCAGAAAGCCAGAGGATGCCAAAAACCATAACACGGTAATGAGGTGGAGTGCCAGAGAGGATGCCGTTTTCACTGCCAACAGTGGGTGCCCTTTAAGATCTTAATCATATATAAAATAACAAGGTCTCCGACCTTCATTTTGATGTTTTCTGCAGCAATTTAGGATATGCAAGAAAAGAAAAGTGATGTCAGTGTGTTTTTATGAAACTGTTCTAATAGCTAATAATTCCAGTCTGCACTGCAGGATTTCTTCTTCAGTGCTAGAGCTTTTAGTGAACCAGGTTTATAAAATAAGCCATCAAAAACAATAAATTACAGAAATGTCAAAATTATTTTCAAAAATTTAAAAAGGACTTTTAAAATTGTCGGGCTCTCACTTTTCACAAAATGTCATTTCAATTTTGAAAATGCATTTTCTGTGTTTATGTGCTCACAGAAAATGCAGAGGTATCTGTGGACGTTATTCGGCATGTTGTGTGTCTCTTGAGTGTTGTAGAACTTGTGAGAAACGCCACCTTTTTAGCAGCTGCCTCATTTCCTGATGTGCTGGATAGTTTCTTGGACTCCTGTGTGACTGACAGCTCTACTCACTCTTTCAGACAGCAGCACAGCAAGAGGCTGAGAGTCTACTGGGCCTTGTGACCTCGTCTCAGTTTGAAACAAATAAATGGAGGACAAAGCCTACTTCCAGTTTGTCTATTTCATATTCCTCTTTGAAGTGTGTTGAAGACCAGGTGTCACATTAGTCTTTTTAACTGCATGCTTCTGGATGAATAACATCAGTTTACTATCACAGAAAGCAATCCAAGGCACTATTTATATAGTAGTTTTTTTAATGGTTGCTAAATATTTTCTAATAAATCATTTATAAACTGTTTACGACAGCAGCTAAATGTGCTAAATTGTTTACTTATTTAACCTTTATTTAATCAGGAAAACATGACTCTTGACATTTCAGTCTCTTTTGTCCTGGCCAAGATAGGCAGCAGCCCAATCAGCAGTGGTTACACAATAGTATACAAACAATATCCACACAGTGAAAAACATCTGAAATAGAGAAACATCAGAGACTATAGACTTAAAAGTGCCTCCAAGTCATTCAAAGTTGTCTTAAATTGATTTAGGGAGACCGTCTCCTGAAGATTTTGTGTTTCCGCAAAATAAATATATCTAGTTACTTCAGCCCTATCAACTGCAGTGTAGATGACTTCACAGGAACCAAAACCTTAAAGTAGAGCCTGTAAACACATATAATTAGCCAATGACATGGCAGCAACTCATTGCATTTAGGCATGTAGACAGAACAAGTTTAAACTGTTTGCTTTATGGATGTGAGGAAACAGTGTGATGCTATCATGTCAATATGGACCAAAAGCTTACGAATGTTTCCATCGCCTTGCTGAATCTATGCCATGAACAATTAAGGCAGTTCTAAAGGAAAATTGGTCCAACGCAGAACTAGTGATGTGTGCGTTACAAAGTGAGTAAACCGAGTGCACATAGGGATGCACAAAAGAAAAAGTGAACTACAGAAATTCTAAACTTTAAAGCTAAGGAAACATAAGGCATAACAAAGAGCCTGCCAGCCATTTAAAATGACCTTGAATTTATGTTGTGCTAGTTAATCCTAACATGGGGTCAGCTGATCCCTTATTCCCAAGGGGTTGCCACAGCAGGTAGCTCTGCAAGTTTGATTTGGCTGATTTTTCCTGACACAACCCCAAAGGGATTGCTGCCTCTTCCCAGGATCAAACCGTGAATCTTTCACTTGTCAGGTGAACCTGTAAACCACTATACTATGGAGGTTGCTATGACATTACTGAACAGTTTAAATGGCGCATGCCACAATTAAAGCAGCATAGTTAACTTCACAGGAACCCAAACCATGTAATTAGGACAGAAATGTATAAATGGCTATTTAGTGGCACAAAGTGAAGCAGTGGGACAGCACTAGTAATTTGGTGTTAATTGCAATTTGCAATTAAAAAAAAAAAAAGATCAGGAGAGTAAGCTAATGGCCACACTCAAAATGTGATTATTCCACATTATTTCAGACTTGTTATGTCCTTTTTTGAAGCGAGACATCTGTTCACTTCAAACGCTGTAATTCATCTCACCTCACGCCTCAGTCTTATTGTCATTCATGGTGACCACGTCTGCGGCACACTTCATTTAATGTTGAAAGACATGCGAGCAATAAAAACACCCACTTGTGACAGATGATTGCTTACTTGATGATGTGCCCACACACCTACATGCATCACAAGACTTATGTATAAGCCAATTACAGCAAGCCAGGAGTAATCTGCCTGACAGCATGACTGATGAGCGTGCTACTGATCGATTAGTCATGCATTAGGTAAGATGCAAATGGTCAACTTTATGGGTGTGCTATTTGGGAGACTTCTATCATTTGAAGTCAGAGGGAGAAATCAAACAATCTAAGACATCAATATTTATACGCCGCTGCCAAATGAAATGTTACATGAATTCATACATTTTCAATCAAAAGAAGCAGCAAACAAAGAAAATCTCCTGAGACGTGGCCAACAAGACTTCGAGATTGGTGTAGACCAACAACTAGCTCGTCCCAGAAACAAAGTTTTCTACTCCTGCACACATACAGTGAAAAGTTGAGAGAAAATTAGTATCTAACCCATTCTCCACAAGTGAAAACACGTGTTAATGAGCTGCATATATTAGAGCCGCACTCTGAAAGGCCCACAGGCTGAACACCTGCAAATATCAGTTAGCAGCTTCATTTGGCCCTTAGCATCGCAAACGAGTCACAGTAACAACATGACATAAGCTGCTAATCCATCACTAAAACAAAACAAAGCAATCTCTACTGCATTTTCCACCTTAGGATGAAGACTGTTTTTATGCCAACTGTACAAAAACAATCAAATTTCTTATTTCTTTTTGTTCTGAAACTCTGGTAAGAACACCCAAAAAGGTTTTCCTTTGGTTTTATCCATAGACTGTACATGAAATATTATGGCTATAGACCTCCATAGCCACAATAACATGATGGCCCTAAGTATTTTAAATTTTGCCATCGTGGCTTTAGTGGTGAGGCTGAACAGCCCAAAAATTACCTCCTGTTTCTCTTCCTTGCATCCTTGAGGTCAATGGAGAAGTCACAGGGAATTCGTAAGGAAAAAGAGAACCACAGTGCTCAGAGAATCTGCCTGTGCTTAGGCTTGGCTTCTTACTCATGTGACTGCAAATGATACTGATGCAGGTATCATGTCTACAATTTCCTGAAGACAGACAATGAGTTGCTAACGTGGTGTTTCACTTTGATAATTTTAAAAACAACCACAAGTGAAAAATATCACTTCATTAACAAGGCTGAAATCTTAAAGTATAAGGGAATACATAACCTTAAAAGTGAAATGAAAGGCTTGATAAATTCAGATTAGTTTTTCATCCTGTCCACTCTTATTTTTCATTCATGCTGAAGAGACCATCCAGTATAACTCCTGACTCTGCGAAGGCTTAATTAAAGAAAATCTTAAAGGCTAGAAAGCAGCAATGTTTAACTAATGCAAACTGAGCTGTAGTGATCCACCAACTCACTTTGATCATTTTAATGGGGAAGTACATAGTAATATATGTTAGTATATATAGTAATATAGCTCATAATCTTGGTTTAGAGAGCGTTTTGAGTTTAACATTACCTGAATATTCAAAACACATCAGCAGGTTGTGGCATGAAATGGAAAACATGACATTTATCTAATCTGTGTCACTTGTGGGCCATGTTGATCATATTATTTCATGAACGATCTGATTGTGTGTTGCTATTAATTGTGAGACAGTTTTCCTTTCATGAAGTGTGGTCAGGTCTATCCACTGCTAAAGGTGATGATAACAGGAAGCACTGAACCACCTTTCCTTAGAAAGGAACCAGTTCTTATTACGGCTGCCAAACAGATAATTTTGGGTCATATATGTCAGTTAGTGTTTGATAGCAACCCAGATGTTGCAAGCAAGGCCCTAAGAGACACCTGATGTTGGATGGAATTATAATTTACAAAATGAAGATCAGCTTGGATTTAATAAGAAACTATAAAAAACAAACTAGTGATTGACACTATAAACCCCCAGCGAAAGTTTTTAGTCAGTAGGAGTCGCCCTCTGCAGGCCAATGGAAAGAATGCAGCTTTTGGCACCAACTGGTAGTTGCAAAAACAATTGCGGTTATATAGCAGTCCACAGGAAAATGCCCCATGCTCACTGAACTCAGTAAGCAGGTTCCTTATTAGTTTCTAGGGTCAACTGATGAGAGAATAACTCTTTTAATCAGTGTGATTGTTTTTAATGTCGCTCTTAATGTGATCTGTTATTGTATATTTTTCACGTGTTTGTACGGGATACTGTAATTGTTTTAATTTTTATGTATCTTTGTGGTACATGTATTTTAGACTTTTGCTGCCATGATGCCCGGTCTCTCTTTTAAATTAGATTCTTAATCTCAATTAGATTTTTTAACTGGATAAATAAAGGACTAATAATAAAAAAAAAAAATTAATACAACTGAATAAAATATAACGTTAATTCTAAAAATTATGGTGATTAGGAGAATCTGTACCTCTGATTCCCACGTATCAGTCTTTATTTAACAGTCTTTCAAGATACAATAAAGACTGCAACAGCTTTGTGGGGTGCCCTAAGTATATATACAGTCAGTGACTGCAAGTTTACAAGACACCAATAACCGTTTCTTTCACTGCTGGCATTTTTCTTAAAGTTTTAAGATCACATTCACACTAATACTAAAATATAATCACATCAGTTGAAATGTGTGAAGCTCCACAGCAGCATATTTAGAGCCTTGAACAGGAGAGACTGGAATAAAGGCATCCAAACAATTCCGACAGAGAGAAGAAAAAAAAAAACAGAGGGATGAGAGCCAGTTGCCATGACAACAAAGAGGCTTTTAGCAACAAGGGAAAGGGCTGGGGGATTTTAGCTCTCATTAGCTTGTGAAGATCAAGAGGGGTGGAAATTGTGGTTTCTTTCTTTTTTTTTTGGCTTGCTTGACAGCAGCACCGGTGATCAGACCTGCACTGAATGTGATAGAAAAAACAGATTTAAAGTCTATTAAGAACCGAAAGTTGTGTTGTACTCCTGGAGGCTGATTTAAAACCGTTAGTGCATGAGAATATAAGCTGTAATAGTTCCAATAAGCTCCTAAGATTTGATTCTGAGAGTTTCTTTAAGGAGGTCAGTATATCTCTATTATTCTATACTTTAATATAGAATAGAAGGGTGTATATTTATTATAAATTATATAACATAATATTCCACACTAATATTATCTAAAAACTCTGTCGTGTTTGTAATACAGTACTCTATCATTACAGTGGCCACAAAAAGTTTTCTTATTTTTGCTCAGTTCCAAATATAGTATAATGTTTTTATAATTGTTCAGTGTTTACACTTGAAGCTCACAATAGCAGTGCCCAATAAACAGAAACATAACATTTCTCTAACATTTCCACAGTACCATTATCATCTTTTTAGAAAATGTTATGGTTTCAGTATAAATATTGCTTTGCTTGGACTGAGTCAGGGTATCAAAGCTGAAAAGTATTGAGAGATTTGTTGACAATATAAAAAATTTAGAAGAACACCACTTGTCTTTACAAGTACCCACAGTAAACAGAGAATAGCAGGAAACAAATATGCTGCTTCTAAAAATAGAGAACCTCTATAAAATATACCACAATGAGCACATTTCTCCCAATTAGGAAGGACTGTTTTAAACATTTCTTAATAATCATAAACAAAACTCAGACAACAATAACTTTTTATATGTTCCTTTCAAGTAAATGGATATCCAGAAGAGAGGGGGGGGGAAATAGAAGAACCACCTGAAGGTGTTATCTATTATTCATTATGTGGCATACGTGATATATCAACACCTGAGCACATTAATGAGGCTGGCTCCCCTCACTCTCTCATCTATTGTGGCCACATAATCACACAAGGTGGTAATATGTCTGCGTTTGACCTGAGGTGAAGCAGAGTTTCTATTTCTCATCTGAAGGTTTACACAAAGTTTGCATGACAAGAAACTCATGAATAAACCTCATGAATACAAGGCAGAAGACGAAAGGTGCTGCTGAGGATAATCACTCTCTGCCATTGACACTGAGCTCAGAACAAAATTAAGTAAATGTTTTTTTGGGATATCTATTTAACTTTTTTTTTTTGTTTTTACTTCATTTTAATCAGACAGCCATTTGTTTGCCTGGCTGTCTGTTTTTCTTTAATTAAGAGAAACTTTTTTTTTTTAAACTGTGTGTCTCAAAATTGAAAAAACAAAACAAAACATCTAAATGTCTAGTTTGAGCTTTAGACAGTCGCCCATAACCTTTTATTGCTGTATTTTGTAACTCTATTTATGCAGGAAACGCTACCTGGAGCAGATAAAACACAAGCAGGTGCCCCTGATGCATGGAAAAGCTAATACTATCCACAAAGAAGAACCCATAAAGTCTGCTGTGTGGTTTGAAGAAAAGAAAAAACTTTATTATTGCAGCTACATTATTAAAAACACAACCAGTGCACATCGTGTATGATTGTTTGACCGAGGGTTAGTCTTGTTTTTTAATAATGCAGCCATGACAACAAAGGCTTTTAAGGATTACATTTTTAACAAGAAATTTGCCTTGGATATCTGGAGGGAATCTAATAGCTTCTTTGTAAAGAGTAACAGAAAAAAAATAAAGGTGGCAAAACCAGTAATTATATAACTTAATGCTATGACGAATTGCCTGCAGCTAATGGGAAATACACACTTAGGAAGATTCACAAGTGCATAAACAATACATAACATGCATATTAACTAAATTAATCATGTTGTGAATTAATGTACATATCAGACGTTCTTGTCATTAGTTTTTTGTTTTTGAGAATAACCTGCAGAGCTTCATTATCTTTACACTGCAGGGGGCGTTGTCCACCACACAGTAATTGGGCAAGTAATCAACTGCACGCTTACAAGAACAGAGAAAATGTAGACATTCAGGGTTCTCAGGAGGGGCTATGCGGCAGGTAGCTCCATGCCCTCCTGGGTTTTAAATGCACCTTATAACACACATGCATCAACACTACATATAAGCGGGCGGAGGGAGGTTTGAGGTCTTCTCTCACCCCTGTTCTCTGTTGCCCGTCGGGGCAGGGGGGCTGGGAGGAGGAGTTGGCCGTCCGATTGGGGTCTGGAATGTGGGGCCTCCCTGCTACTGCGGAGTCGGGGGCGGTCTGCTCATCTCCACCCCAGGGGAAAGGATAACATCCCCTGGGTCTAGGTGCAGTTTCCCCCTCTAGGGGCAGGTGTACCTGGACCTGGGGTATAAAGTATGTTAGGGGAGTGTGATTGTGTGTACAGTGTCTATTTATGTCTGTCTCCATGTTGGATGAGTGCTGAGTATTTGCATGTGCGTGCATGGGGGTGGGAATGGATGTTCATATCTGTGTGTGACTGTTTGTTTATGTCAGGTCGGGTATTAGACGCCACCTCTCCAGGGACATCTCAGGCCCTCCAAGGTATGGAGGCCTATCTCCCCTCACCACACTCCCTGCCAGTGGTTGATGCCCT
>VUQG01029260.1:9063-56060 GCA_015106755.1 Etia nguti | reverse complement strand
TAGACTGTTTCCTCTTCTCCAGTGCCTTTCATGGACTCGTGTTCGCACTGTTTCATGAGCTCCAGGTTTTTGGTTTTTGGACTCAGGTTCTGGCCCTCCGTCCTGGGCCCCCGCCACCCGCCCGGGTTGGGTTGTTTTGGTTTTTCTTGGTTTGGGGCGTCTGGTATCCGCCCTTGAGGGGGGGGCTCTGTCACGGTTCTGGGTCCTTTTTGACCCAGCGTTTTGAGTTTTAGTTTATGGTTTATGTTTAAGCCCTTCAGGTTTTCCAAGTTCATTTTTTATCATGCCTAGGTTGTTATAATTCTTTGTTATTAGATTCCCCTTGTGTCTTCCACCCCTGTTAAGTCTCCCTTGCCCTTCATGTGTTTCATGTCTGTCTTACGTCGTCAAGTTCAGGTTGTCATGTCTGCGTCTTATGTTTCCTGTTTTATTTTGAAGAGGTCTTGTGTTCCTGTGTTCATCGTGTTTAGTTTTACCCTTCCACTGTGACATCCCTATGTTCCATGTTGTGTCTACTGTGCCTTTCTCTATCATGTTTCAGGTTCCTATGTTCTGTCTCCCCAGTCGCTGTTAGGTTTACATGTCTAGAGTTCAGTCAGTGTGTTTCCTGTTTTACTTTGAAGGTCCGTGTCTCGTGTCAGTGTTTCTAGTTTTGCTTCCCCTGTCTCGTCCTGCCTAATCACTCCCAGCTGTGCTCTCCTCCTGTGGCTCTTTCCCCTCGTTATCCCTCAGCATATTTCTGTGTGTTCTGCCTGCTTAGTGTATTTTGTGTCCTCAAGTTTAGTTAAGTTCTCCTAGTTTCCAGCAATAAAGCTGCCATCTCGGAATTTTAAGTTTTGCCTCTGTGTTTTGAGTTTGCGTTTGGGTCCTTTTCCTGCCTACCTGCACACAGACCATGACAGGCCGAATACTTTTGCAAGCCACTGTATACTCAGGTAATATAAAACTCCAGTGAATGCTCTGAAAAGTATGATTTATTCATCACAGTGTGATTTTTTTTACAGTGTGGAATGACTAATTTGGACTGTGTTTGGGGTTTTTTGGGGTTTTTTTTTCTTTTTTGGATGAGGTGCAAGGAAAAGAGGATTTTGTGTCTCTAATCCTTCAAACCTCAGAAATGAAACCTGCCTCCCCCTCTGTCCTCCATCTCCCCCACGCACCACTCCACCGTATTAATCTGATGGGATTAATGAAACTAAAATAGAAGGAGAATTCACACACAGAGTCTGTTTCACACTGAACGATGCGTCTCTGCGTCTCTCACTAATGCTCCCGAACATTTTAATTTGACAGTTTATCTATTTTCAGTTCCTGTTGAAAACCTTTTAAAACAAAAGACTGCTGTGCCTTCACATTATTAGATGATTCAGGATTCATACAGTTTGATTAATTATTTTGTTTAATCCTCGGATAAAAAACTGAAATTGTGCCGGTTGGTGTAAAGCTTAATTTTAAAAAGCTGATACAACAATAGGTATAAAATCTAAATTAAACACAAAGTGGGAACACAGGAAGGCAAGCAGATGATCTGAGAAAGACAGCTCAAAGAAATTAAGGGATCACTTGATCATCACAGTCCAGCACAAAGTCAGGTAACCCTCAGGGATATCAGTAGGAAACACAAACTACTCTGAGTCCTTCTCAGCTGCTTTGGTGCGAATCAAAGTGAGAACAGGCGCTCTGGAGAGCAACAACACGGCGACCTCCAAAGAGGAAACGGTTTCGCAGGTCATTGATCTCTCCTCATTCCTCCGGACTGATTTTTCTCTAATTTTGCTTTCTGTTAGTCTCTTCTTCACTGCCGGTATCAGGAGATGATACCTGCAGACCATTCATGGTTACACAGGTATTCCACCTCATCCAGGATGGGACATCGATACATGCCGTCAGAAAGAAACAGACCAAAGAGTGTGGAAGAGATACCAGGAGACGGGCTGTTAGGAGCACTGCCAGAGCCCTACAACACGATCTCCAGCAAGCTACTCACGTGCTTGTTTCTGACCAAACAGTCTCCAGACTCCACGCAGGCCTAACATCCTTCAGTGGGACCTGTGCTCACCGCTCAGCACCACACAGCTCGATTAGCACTCGCCTAAATGAAAGAAAACGCTGTGGTGAACATTTTGCCTCCTAAACATCATTTAGCGTGACCGCCTTGGCAGTTGGTTAGTGATGGCGTGGGTGCGGGACATATATTTGGTGACCAGCACTCTTACCACATAATTATTTTCATGTCACTTCACTCACTTGCGAAACTTCCTAATAAAATCTGACTGTTTGAGCAGAGCCTTTGGAAAGGAGGGAGTAGTATGAACTGCAGGAAGATGTGAAATGTGTAAATCTCTGACTGACTATAAAAGTTCATCAAACCTGAGCTCTGTTTTAAACAGCAGTTTGTTATGTTTCATCCAATCACAGGGAATTATTACGGGACGCCCCGCCCCGTCCACATTGGCCCAGAGAGTCCACCAATCACATACCAGGAACATCGAAACCTGCTGAGGAACTTCAGGACAAGAAGCAAGTCTCTGAGTAACCTGGAGAAAGCTGTGGAGGAAGGGGACAACAGTGAAGAGGACAGCGGCTTGACGGGTAGAGAAACACACACGTACCACATCCCGGTCTTACCTCCACAGGTGTGTTTGCGCTCTGACGAGATTCTCTACCAGCAGGATCAGCTGGAGCCCCGCCCACAACCCTGCCTCTCAGCCAGTCATGGGAGTCCGCGGTAGGAATGAAGAATGGAGGAGGGGGAAGAGGAGTAGGGAGGGGAAGAGCAGGAGTGGGAGGTCCGCTGCCGGAAAACTGGGAGCTGGCCTACAGTGATTCAGGGGAGCCGTACTACATCGAGTGAGATCAGTTCTTCTTCTGGTGTCAGCTGAATTAATCTGTTTGATTATGGCCGTCAGAAAAATATATTGAGGAAAGCCGTGGACACTGTAATGCTGTTTAAACTTTAAATTGATCTTTTTTCCAATGAAGTCTAGTACATACAAAATATTTGATCCTTTAAATGGCTTATTCGGTGAACCAGTCCTGCTTGTATTTGTTGTGTGAGTTGAAAACTGAGACATGAGACCCACAAACAGGAAACTGTTTGACACGTTTTCTGTATTCCTTCCGTTTCCTATATTTGCAAAAGTAATAATTTCTAATAGCAGGCAGAAAAAGCACTACATTTTAACTTATCCTCAATCTGTCAGAATATATGGTCCAGTGTGTTGTTGATGATGATGATGATGGTGGTGGTGATTAGGATGTGTGTGTTCTCTGTCCATCAGCCATAATTCAAAGACAACCAGCTGGCTGGATCCTCGAACTCAGAACAAAGAAACAATTTCTTCTACAGAACGTAAGGCGGTTTTAAATCATGTAGTTCATCTTGTTTTGTTCATGATTATGTCACATAATTGCTTCTCTGAAGGACATTTAAAAAATATTACTGTCATAATACCCTCAAATGGTTATATGTTATTATTAAATTCTAGTTAAATGCTCTTTATTTGAGGTGGTATTTGTGTTGAAACTTCCTGTTTCTACACAAACTGCCTTGGATGCTTTAATTTTGGCAGCAGCAACCAGCAGAGGGCAGCACTGACCCACAAACAGAGTCGCATGCTGTTGACTCCACTTGTTTTGTTTTTATTGTCACACCAATCAGAAAGAAAAAAAGAACAATATAGATGCATGCTTGTCCTCTGTGAGTTTTACACTGAAAGAAAGAGCCTACTTCCTCCCCTCCTGCACATGAAACTCTGGAGTTATACAAGGATCCTTCCAGGATAGGACTAACTTTTCCTCTCTGCCTTCCCTTCATCGTTTTTTTCCTCCTTCGCCTGCCTCCTTTCTTTGTCCCCTCCAAGTCTCCTCTCACCTCTGTCTCCGTTCTCCTCTCAGTCCCAGAGTTCACCGACCAGCCCAGTCAGCTGAAGGGCTACTCCATCCACACTCGGCTCTCTAAAGGTCCTCGAGGTTTCGGCTTCAACATAGTTGGAGGAAGTCGACCCCGAGAGTTTCTGCAGGTGTACAGCGTCACACCTGGAGGACCGCCTGCTCTCAACACAGGTACTGATCACAGTACAGTTTGCCTTCAGTTATGTCAGAAACCTGGATCTGTGTTTTTTTCCATGGTTTTGGAACCAGGTTTCTGAAATCCAGGTAAAATGTGTGCAGATGTAAAAGCAGGACGATTCAAAACCCAAACCACAATCTGGACTCTCATAATCACACAAAAACCATCATAAAGTGGGAGTTGTTGTCATGGGTCAGGTGGTCAGAGCAGAGAGATTTAGATTCTCTCTCTGTGCAGGATTACGGTGCTGTTTGTTAAGAAAAATAAAGAGCTGAGTACTAATCTCATGATCTACAACTAATCCACACATGCGCGCTCTCACACGCAGTTTAATCTGACCGGGGTACCCACGCCTCCTCCCTGTGAGTTGGTTCACATGCTCTGAGATCAGCGTGGAATCAGAAATGAAACAGAGCTATGAAAAAACAAGCTTAAGACCTGTTCACATGTTGTGGTTTTAAATAGATGAAACTGTCCTTTTCCACTTCAGGCTCTGCTTTGTCACCCGGAATGAGAAGATACAAAACATTAAATCTCATTTACACTTGTAGTCCTCTCAGTGAAATCTGCACACGCTGTTCACACGGTTTTACCTGTACCTGTTCACCTTACTGCTCACTGTAAGGCGGGAGAATGTAAAACATCAATATTCTCACACAAATGATGAATTATGCTTATTGTGGACAGACGGAGATGCTTCAGGAAGTCACACTGAGTGTAAAAATGTGTTCTTCATGTCTTTGGATTCTAACTGAAAACTAATTTCTTTGGTAATCACAGATTTCAGCTGCAGCAGCTGCACATGTGCACTCCTACATGTCCTGTTAGACATTAAGACTCTAACCTGTAGACTTTGCTTCCCTGAAGCGGACATCCTGGTCTACATCAACGACACCTGTGTGCTGGGTCGCTCTCACAAAGAAGTGGTGGAGATGCTTAAGTCTGTACCAATGGGTCAAAGCGTGGATGTGGTGCTGAGGAGAGGATACCCGATGCTTTATAACCCCGACGGCTGTCCCAAACAGAGTCTGGAGACGGTATAGCCCTTAATTCACTTTAATTACTTTAAGACATAAAACTGTTTAAATATCAGTTATTTTAGTATGATTTCTACTTTTTTTTCCCCCAATGATTCTTCTTCTGCCTGCTTTGGGAAACTTTAAGGCCTGTGTAAGAGATCAGGGACTTCACAGCCAGTAAAAACAGGCATGAAATACAAGAAATAACTGCCTTTTACCGCACATTGAAATTCTCTCTTCATACAAACAGAGACAAAATTAAGCAGAGCCAAGATAAAAACGAGTTATCGTGTCTTCTTCATGTTTTCCAAATGCAGACAGCCATTCTTTAATAATTGGGGGTGATAAGAATTGCACATTGAATCTGTCCGTCTCAGTCATTTAAAGGCCTTGCAGGCTTAAAATTAACACCAAAAGCTGTGAAAAGTGAGCCCTGCAAATATTTAAATCATTGGTTAATCTGTGAGGTGGGCTCCACTCGTGGGACATACACAACCAGGGGAAAAGTGTCTAAACTCATATCCGACCTTTCAGCAGCCGCAGACCCCCAGCGAGTCCGGCAACCTAAACCGAGGCCTGACGCACCTCACCTACAGCCGCACTCTGGACTCCAACGGCAGCACGCCAGGTCAGAGCAACCATGGAAACCACATGGTTTACGTTTACAGTCCTCTACGCTCATCACAGCTGTGTGATACAAATTTATTTTAGAAACATTAATAATTTAATTTAGTTCACTGCATAATAACGTGTGACATTAAAAAATAAAGTATTGTAAGAACACAACGATTATTTTGTAATTTGACTAATTTCTGCTATTTGTAGCCAGAGAGGATGATGTAATGAGCTGCGGGCTCAGGGGTCCCAGCGGGAGTATTTAACATTTCTTGTTGGAAAGCTGATCAAAGGCCTCCAAAGGCAGAACAAAAGCACGAGAGTTTACAATGAAAAGTCTCTACAAAGTGAGAAAGTTATCAAAATAAGATAAACAAAACACAATGGATTATCCTGCTGTGGGACCAGTTGGCGTGTCTGCGTGGAGGGTCCCATTGTCTCTCTCTCTGAACTTATTTATAGCTCATGTAAAGGTAGACATCACATCACAGATGAACCTAAGAACTTTGTTTTTCTCTGACAGCTGTTAAAAATAAAAAACAAATGAACAGATTCATCTTCTTCACTCTATAATCCAGGCTTGGCACAAACCCCGCCCTCTTATGCCACTCAGCCAATGACAAATGGACTCACGGGCCCACCCACCCCCACGTCTTCTGATGCCCCACTGGGTCCACCACACCCAGCGGAGAGGACGCTTACCAATCACAGTGACTCTGATGGCGGCCTATCCAATGCAGGAACTCGAAGGTCAGTGAGGGCATTAGCAGTACCTCACACATTATGGTGGTTCCCTGATTTCTTTGGTGAAAATGAACCTCAAAATGTCTTCTGTCCTTTGGGAAAAGTCCTGCGCAGCTTTAGCAGTGATCTCAGAAGTAATGGTGCTCACCCTGTTCCACTCTGCTCCTCCTCACAGGTCTTCTCTGATTCGCTACAACAGCAACACACTCCCCGCCCTCTCTTCCACTTCCCTTCTCCAACATCAGAGCTCCAAGTCCTCAGAGAGTGACCTTTCCACGTCCACGCTCCCCATATCCTCCTCCACGCTCCCCATCACTTCTTCATCCTCACACACTCTTACCAAACTTCCACTCTCTCAGCCTGAGACGGGCCTCCTCCAAAACTCCACCAGTTCCAGCACCACAAACAACACCCCCTCGTCTTCTACACCTCCTGGTCCGCCTGTTCATCGCCCACTGATGCCTCAGACCTCCCTCGCTCTGACCCCACCCAGAGACATCCCACCCTGTGGCTTTAATGGGTGCCCGGCCAATCACCAAGCACCCTCCACAGCATCCAGAGGATTGGTGCTCCCCCTTGGAGCCGGGTCCCCGGGGACATCACACGGCGGGGAGCTTGTGCCGGTGGCTCTCAGCCGCAGTGAGAGTGGGGGACTGGGGTTCAGTGTGACAGCAGGAGGACAAGGGGGTCAACAGGCAGTAGTCAGGCGGGTTTGGGATCGGAGGCAGTGCCTGTCGCTGCAGTCAGGAGACATTATAGTGAAGATCAATGGAGCAGACGTCCAAAGCTTCAGCTTCTCCCAGGTAAAAGATTTTTATGGCTTTATCACTGAGGGTCAAGGTAGTCAGTCTCATAAATTTGTGACTACTTCACTGTCAGTGGCTGTCCACAGTTTCAATGAAAAGCTCGACCTTGATATTCCGACTGACGTTAGCTCGGCAGTGAACAGTTGGTCTTTGGGAAGAGGGAAGCTCTCATGGGTGCTCATGTGAGTTTTGTGGATATTTCCCCGTATATCCTAGAGGTGTTTTATTTCTGTGTGTCGAGGAATGAGAGATGGTCCTGTTTAACCTAAAAAAACAAACCCTCATCACAGTAGTTTACCTGCCTCAGCCCTCCTTGTTACTACTGACAGACATTGCCATTGGTTAATGAAAACTAACCGATGTCTGATGTGAAGTGACGAGTGAGGAATAGATCTGACATTAAAGAAGTTCCATCAGAAGTAATAAACACGAGGGCGTTTCCTTCCTCAGGTGCAGAGAGTGCTGCAGGAACATACCAAACAGGGAGAGGTTGTACTACTGGTCTACAGAGGAGGTAGATATCTGACGCCCATTACCCCAACCCCAATTCACTGATGACTGTGAGTGTTAATAACGCCAATGCAAATATAAGTATGTCGGGCTCAGGCTGCAGGATGTCTTTGTCTCATCGGCCAATTATTGTGTCATAAATTGTGTTTATGCGTTTTGACACTGACAGATTATCCACTGATCCACACCGGTTATATTTGGTACAAACTACACAATCTTATTCAACAGCATAGGCTATCCAGCAATTCCTAGAATGTAAATAAGCATGCAAAAATGGCCAATTATGTCTTTTCATTATGAATGAGTTAACATCGGGAGGCTTAATGAAGGCTTAGACTCAATTTCTAACAGTCATGGTTTGGGTTAAAAAACACATTTTAGAAAGCCTCATTTTTTAAAGTGTCTCAGGAGATTTTATACCCACGTATTAATAAAAAGATGCTTAACTTTAGAACATATCTGTATGACATAATGAGAACTTAAGGGCTTACTCTTACCTCCATCAGCTCCCGTATCCTCCACAGTCGTCACCCCCAACATCTACAAGCCCCTCACCATCCCACACGGAATGGTCGGCCCTTCCTCCTCCCACCCCAACACTTCAGCCAACATGCCTTCCCCGTCCACGGGTGCCTTGGTGGGGGGTATTCCCCCACTCAGCCAGGCTGGCTTGGCCCTTGAGAGTCCCCAGGAGGGGCAACTACCAGCAGCAGGGAACCACCAAGGTAAATGCACCCCAGAGCAGTAGTGACGAGTGCTGCTAAGTGAGTGCCAACTGTGTCAGTAGCTGTTTTTGTTGGTGTATAAGTAACTTGATTTCCTAGTTCTGCCTCAGAAACAGCTCATGCAGAGGAAAATAATAAATGCATGTATTATTTTTAAAAAAATTGGAAAACAAAAGGCAGATATTTCAGCACATTTCTACACTTCTACATATTTCTACTTAACTATGACAGGTTGTGTAAATATTTGAGTAAAAGACCTTTTGTTGTAACACGAGAAAGCCAGAAAGAGGCAAAGGAAAATCATTTATTAGAGGAATCATTTAACAAATCTTGTGTTCTCCAAGCAAATCCAAAAATTCCAGATTTCTTTAGAATTATCATTTTTAGATGATGTGGGTCCCGTTGCACCCACACTTGGCTGTAAGCATCTTGAGATGACAGATGTTGTGACTGTGAATACAAATAAAGCTGAACTGAATCACTGTCCTCTTCTTTAGGTGCCCCTCCTGCCCAGACGCCTAACGGACCTCCAGCCTCGGCCCTCATCCAGAGCACTAGCTTTCTGGACTCAGTTCCTGTTACGCTGACCTTAGAGCCACGTGACTTGTTGGGCGTGGAGGAGAGCGCCGGCGGTCCCCCTGCACTCAGAGAGGGCGGACTAGGAGCTGTTCCTAAGGATGGAAGAGGAGGCGGCGGAGGAGTAAAGCCAGTGGATGTGGAGCTGAGGAGACGACAAGGAGAAGGCTTTGGATTTGTTATCGCCTCTCAGGAAGTGAGTGGAGGTGAGTGGCAAAGAATCCTCCGTATGTCCAGCTCCTGTCCGCGTCACCACATGTTATATGATTGGGTTTTCCTGAGATGAACCAATTCTTCATCTGTAGACATGTTCAAGGTAAAAGTGCAGTGACCACAACAAAATACATACATTTAGACACGAAGAGGGTTAAAAATAATTTGACTATAAAAAGCAAAGATCCAGCTGACGCCTAGTAATTTATCTCTGACTGCTGAAACTGAACAGGTTGTTGGTGTAGAAGTACAACAGTAAGTTTTGATGAGTGTGCTGATATGGAGAGAGAGCACAAAGACGGAGCCAGCCTACAGAAATGAACAACAAACTCGTGACTTGGGTGAGCTGTACAGATGGAATAGTTTATTTCTGATCTCAGTTCTTTTTAGTTGCTTTCTCCTGTTGTTTTCCCTTCCTATCATAGAGCAGGATATGAGGATGATGCAGAAATGTAAACTAAAATGTATTTGTGTTGAGGTTATATTTAAGTCCTGGAGTTTTCAGTTTGTTTTTACCTCCCCTGTGCTCCCTGTTTCCTCGTATCCAGTCTTAGCCTCTGTGTTAGGTCTTTTTCTGAGTCATTACTTTGTACTGTATTTTGGTACGCTGCTGTCTCTTGTGCCTTGTATTTAGCTTTAGTTCCCCTTTGTCTCATTAGTTTGATTTTGTTCACCTGTGCCTTGTTTTCCCCAGCTGTGTTCTCTCTCCCTAATGACATCATGCATCTATTTAAACCCTCAGTCTGCTTGTGTTGCTTGTTGTGTTGCTTGTTAATCTCCCCCATGGGCCTCTGGTCTGTGTTTAGCATCATGGGTTCTGTTCAGCCTTCCTCGGTTTATCCCTCATGGTTTGACATTCCTGTGTCTGATGCACAAAGAAGTATAACAGAAACAGAGGATTCAAGAAGAATATACCTAAAACTGACAGCAGAAAAACAACTGCTTCAACTTATCATTAAGCAAATGCCGTTTGGATGGTCTAGTGGTTAAATTGTGGCGATACTCTTCTTCCAGCAGAAAGAAAGTTTGACTGTTCACCCAAAACAAGAAGAGAAAGCAATCAGTTTATTTCCATTGATCGCTAAATGATGAAAAATCAAACGGTTAGAAAAAGCAGGCAGTCAATTAGTGGAGAGAGCTATTGGACTTGAAAGGGACTTTCATTTGGTAATATTTGTGATGGATAAGTAAGAAACACAACCTGTCTACTTAGCCCGAGGGGAGGTGGGTAATTTAAAAGTAAAGGAATTCAGTGGACTGGAGCACAGAGGATGGAAATGTTACCCACTGACACTTGAAATGGGTTAAAAATAAAACCTATTGAAGTCCTTCAATCTCTCTTAAGATATAGGATGACAAAAAAAATAAATGGTGAAATTTGAAATGGTGGAAACTTGAAATTTGTTTTTCAGGCCTACTGTTCACCAGTGATCCAGAGTTCAGGTTCATATTCAAATAAACTTCAATAAACAAACTTGGAGGGAAGGGCAAGACTTTTTATACTGGAACGTTTTTGGCTTGTGTTTGCATGCAGATAAAATTTATCTGCATTTGTTAAAAAGGACCAGAGGAAAAACAGGAAGTTTTGAACCGGATATCCATTATGTTCAATCTGTACATTCTGGCTACAATAGAAGCTCAGAAAAATGGCTGTTACGTCCCAAGGCTTCGTCAGCCTCAGGCCAGTGAGTTACCTTACTTATATTTGTAAGTGTCTGCTGTGATTTTAAGGCACTCGGCTGCAATAAAATAAAACGTACTTGTAATAATTACAAAACAAGACCACTTAGCTTATAAGTAACTATAACCCTGGGCACTAGATTTGCATAACACACAGTTTCGTTTGGGTTAATAAGCAACTCGTTTCACATGTAAACAAGCCGTGGGTGTACATGGAGGAGTTAAAGCTTTCAAATAAATGCAGCACAGTAAGACAGTAGTACAATAAATGCAGTCCAAGGTTCCCTTCTTCTGAAACTGTGGTGGAGCTGACACAAAAAGCAGCAGAAGCTGGACACAGTACAGTAGCTGTGTAAAAGCACCGAGGGATTTTCCACAGCTGGGTTTGTGGGAGTCTCTGGTTGATTTCAGCTGCACCTGGGCTTCTCTGATCTGCATTCAGCTGGAAGGAAAAGAGAACTGAGCGACAATGATAAACAGCACTCCACTGCACCTCCTCCTTTGGAAATATAACAATCATTTCTACTGTCTAAGGAGCTTGGAAAGAATACCATCTCTACTGTTAGCATTCCTCCCCCTCCACATGAGTAATTTCCCTCCCACCGCGATCTGCTCTGCATAAGCCCCGCCCCCTCTGACTGTCCCTAGATCACGCACTGCAGCTCAGCTCACTCAGTCTAGCGCTCCTGCTTTTAGAGCCGCAACCTGCTTCACGCAGACAGCACAGAGAGACAGAAGGACAGACAGTGAGGACAGAGAAACAAGGACAGTGCATTGTTGAGGTCTCGGCTCGGTTCAGGTCTGAATTATCCATCATGTTGGAGCGACTGCAGTCAGCTCTGAAAACTGTCAAGGACTCCAAATGTAAGTTTTAGTTTGAATTTTTAAGCTTTCTTCTAAATTGGAGGCTGACTTGGTTTCTGGGAGGTCTGCCCGTCATCGTGTCTGTGCCTGAACTGTATTGATTTTAGAGTCCTGCTGTGTTTGGGTCAAAGGTACTCCCAAATTTATAGTACACTGCTGTGGAACAAGTTTTCACAGCCTGCTCCTCTTGTGGTTTGTTCCCCAGTAAAGTTTTTTAAGAGGGTTTTCTCGTCTGATTAAACTAAGGCTCTAACCAGATCGCCTGTGAACCACTTATTGTTGGGGTTAGGTTACATAAAAAGAATCGTTTCTCAAAATAGGAAAAAGACAACATTTGTAAATCTGAGGTCTTCTCAAGAAACTACATTAGTGCTTTTTCAAAGTTACTAATACTTGTTCCAGTTGTTTACTTGTTTACCGTTGTTGTTATCACTGTGCATTCTTTATTAGGGTTGTCAAAAAGAGAAGATTCGCAGATCCCAGTTGATACTAAAAATTAATATCAGATTTAGATACTGAGGAGTCCACTGACTCGTGTTTGCCCACCACACAAAAAGTAAAGTGAAGTTTTGTGAAAATACAGTTGCAGTGGCAACAATAACCTTGTCCTCTGTTTCTGAGTGTCAGTGGCATCAGAGTCCACAGTGTACAGGACAAAATAATAGGCTTTCACACTTACTGCAGCATCTGGAAGAAACACTCGAACCTACATATGCAGTCAGTGCTGGTAACCTGTTTATCTCCAGCATGTAAAGTTACTATGAATCTATTTCCTCTCTTGCTCCTTTACCCTAAATCTGTCTCCCTTTTATTCCTGTCTCCTCGTTCTCCTCCTCAATCTGTATCAGATCTCAGGAATGTCTGAAATAGTTTCACCTCATTAAAACTATCTGCGATTATAGTGTGTGTGTGTGTGTGCTTGTAAAGCTATCCTTGTGTGGACCAGTTTGAGTGTAGACCTTTGTGACGACATGGTGTCTGGTCCTCACTGTGGCTCAGACTGTATGATGTGGTTGTGCACAGGTCAGCACAGTTCAGTAGCAGCTGGTTTTGCCATGACTGTCAGCGCTTTCAGTGTTTTAGAGTTTCATATGATTGACACAGAGTGATGTTCAAGATTAAAGGAGTATTCAACCAAAAATGTGATGATTGAGTAAGCTGAGAAAGATTCATTTAGGGTAAAGGTTTGGTTACTGTCGAGGGAGCTTCTAGTTTGGGTGGAACAGTGGAGCAGGGGTTAGCACTGGTGCCTCACAAGAAGGTCCTGCTGACTGACCGGGGCCTTTCAGTGTGGAGTTTACATGTTCTGCCTGTGCCTCAGTATGGCGTTCTGTATGACAGAGTCAAAATTAATCGTTTCTGGATAAAAGTAGGAGAAGAAATTAAAAATATATGGCTCAAAGACTCGATGCATTCAGCATTCGATTTCTGGATGAGAACTCTAATGTGCAAAGAATAAAGAAAATTTTTTTCCCCCAACCCTAACCAAACCACGACTCGAGTCTTTCCCTTAAGATTCACGTTATCAGGACTTGTTTTCTATTCCCACAAGAAAGTTGAGCCCCTTCAGTACGGCGGTCTAAACAGATTTATGTTCCCACAACACCAGTAATACAAACATGCACACAGCTGAAGAATGACCTTGTTAGCAAATTTCAACTTTGAATTAAATATTTCTTTAATTTTTATTACCTTTGCTGTTTTCTGACAATATTAAAACAATGTGTGCGCCTGTGTGTAAGTTATGTAATATTAAATCTTCATGACATAACCCTTTAAAATTCACCCAGAGCTTAGCTTCAACTGCCGGTCTGTTTGTGTCCAGATGTGCTGTCTATTTCCAGCTGTGGTTCACTGTTAAAGCAGACCCAAAATAAACATGAGAATATATTTCTAGCCTGTATCTATCCTTACAGTTGAACTATTCCTCTCATTTTCCATCTCTGTTTTTAATTATGAATAATAGTTAAATAAAAGATTATTTATAATATCCTGGCCCTTTATGATGTGGTGAAAGAAGCAGAAGGTTCCTGACAAAAGTCAGTCTGAAGTTCGTGAATATGTTTTGCAGTAAAATCTAAACAGTCAGTGACAATCTGATAACCATTTCACTTGCTTTACACACGATGCCGTTTTAGCTCTCACAGTTTGTTTAAAGATTCAGGCTTGCCTGAAGGCTCTGCAGTGTTTTACTCTCAGCTGAAACACTGCCTTTCCACAGGCACACTTCAGAATCAAGACTCTATTTATGGAATTTAAAAGTTTGGACGTTTTATAAGCTGGACTGGTGACGCAAGTCATCAGTTGGCTACAGCAATAGACTGTATATGAAATATAGACGTGGCCTATTGAAAAGGTAGAAGTCAGTGAGGAGGAGCCTTAAACCTGTGTTCTTTCAGCAAAGGGTAATTCTGACATCGAAAAGAAGTCATGTTGTACAGAGGTTTGAGAAAGTGTAAACTCTTTTCTAATGTATTTCTGGTCTCAGTTGCTAATTTCAAGCCTTAATGAAAAGAAAACAACGTTTGGTTGTAAATGATAGTTTCATTTAAAGTCAAAAGGGACAAATGAATACATTTTCACTGTGGGCATGCAGCATTCCTGGGTTTTTCAGTCATGTGTGACCCCTTCACTCGTTTGGCTTCAGCATCCAAAGATGCAGACTCAGTCGGCACCAAGAGGGCCTCATTAACCCTATAATGCCCTTTGTATCATATTTGATACATGAGTTTCTGAGACCTCTATTGCATCATCATGATCAATACTTTCCATAATTTCAAAATGTTATGGACAAAACTTTTGTCTAAAATTAACATTATTGGTAACAAAAAGTTGCCAAAAATGCCCAATGTATCAAATGCGATATAAAAAATATATGATAAATATAACATAAAAATAAATCATAAACAGCATGATATAGCAGAAGAAAAATTGTGGATTTTGTTATAAGGGTTAATAAACATCCCAGTTCCAAAAAATCTGAATTTTCTGGCTATTTTTTGATGGGTTGGGTCTTACAGGGTTAACCAACGGGTGACATCACTGTGGCCAGATCCCTCTTTGGCTGGAAACAACCACCAAATAGCCAAAAGGACCGAAAATAATATGTAGTAAAAATGAGACTAAAGAATGATGAGCATTATGTGTCCTTATTTAAAAACTGACCTGTTGTTGTACAGCTCAGCCAACTTCTGCATGCTGACTTCTTTCCTGTCCCATTCCAGTCACACTATGAACAGCAAAACTCACTCCTATCCCGCATGATTCCCAGGGGAATGCCGTGACTCAAAGGATTTTTGAAAAAACGTCAGCCTGTGCTCCCGAGGCAGTCGTGTGTCGAGTGTGAATGCGTCTGTTCGTGCTTTAGCATTCGGAATAGGAGATGTTAAACTTTCTATTAATAGCAGCTTTAATCCATAATTCAGCAGAATTATGAGCTGGGCTGTGTGTGTTTGACAAACTGGAGCGCAGGTGACTTCAGGCTTATTGGACTGTGAAATTGGACAGACACACACATTTGTCTTTCAGCACTTGCAAGGACTTCATGTACATGCTGCATTAACGTGCTTCTTACCCTGAACCTGAACCTGAAATCTCACCTGTACTCTAGCGGTCTTCTGAAGCTCTGTCCCAAGGTGGGCTACAGACTTAACGTCCTCACAATGAGAAGCGTCCTCATGTATTTAACCTTCACCCGTAAAAGTCCCACAGCATAAAACTCCAAATATTAATACTCAGAGGTTATCTGCTTGTTGTGCTGCTGACAAAGTCTGTTTATTGGCATAATTCTGATTTTCTAAACACATAAAATTCAGTTATGTCATCCTGCAATGACATGTGCTGTTATTACTTGTAGTCTTATTTGAGTATTTATATTAAATTGCGGAGGCTATAGTCTATATATAAATGGGAAGCATCAATAAAATCACTGCAAGCATTTTGCTATGAGACTGAAACAAAAAATCTGTCATAAAAATTATGACAAACATATTTGAATTACAGCAAATGAATCAGACAACAAAAATGAAAAACACTCTGACCGCCGTGTTGAACCTCAGGACTGTGTGTAAGACTGAGTTTACTAAAACTTTGTGTGAACTGATGTGTGTAAAAGTACAGAATATAATTTGCCATTTCGACTAGTGGGAGAGGCATGACCTTAGCCAAAGTTGAAGGTTTATTAATCAAAGTTATTGGATTCTAAAGTTTCCCTGAAATAAAGTGTAATAATAGGTGCTCCTGCTGTTCATGTGGTAACTACCTTACTTTGGGGATGCTCCGACAGCCCCTCCTGCAGATGGTGGGGCCCACATTGCTCTTTAGGGCTGGACCCTGTAGGCTGGCTGTATATATGTGCAAGTGAGCCTTGTGAAGCCAGTCAGAGGTGGGACTAAATCAACAAGCAGGGTAATGATAATGTTGACAAAAAACAATAATTGGTTGTGGCGCACATAAAGTGATTCCAGCATCAGACTACAACACCTCCTCGGTGCCTCATAGGTGAGGATGTTTGGGCATGTCCTACTCGGAGGAGACTCTGGGGTAGATGGAGGATGTGCTCGAGAGATTACATCTCTGAGCTGGCTCGGGAATGCCTTGGGAACTTTTCCCTACTATATTTTATTTTTTGAGACTTCAAACTGCAACATTGTAAGGACTGATTCTTAAATAATGCTTTCCTACTCAAGCAGTCAAAGCACTTTATACAACGTGCATCATTCACCCATTCATACAATGAACACATCAGAGAGTGGCTTGGAGTTCAGTATCTTGTTCAAGGACACTAAGGCATGCAGACTGGACCACCCAGGGATTGAACCACCACCCTTCCAATTAGTGGATTACCTGTTCTACCCCATGAGCTACAGCCACCCCTATTAGATATTAAATGTAGATATAGATAGACGGGAAATATTGGAACCAAGTGACTAGGGGAAAAACTCATAAAAAAAACCCCTAAATTAATTTTGTATCAGCTTTTTTTCCCCAAGAGCGCTTTGTGTGCTTCCCCAACAACTAAAGGCATGTAACTTCGTCTCCTGGGGTTGTTTTTCACTCTAGCAGACCTAAGGCTGGTTTAGAGCCAGAGCCTAATCTGAAATACAATTATTCATGTTTCAGCAGTCAGAGCAGCGTCTCTTATCCGGGGGAAAAAGTTCCAGTGTAGCATGTCTAGAATCAGGAGCCACTTATGTCGGGCTGCAGGATAATCTTTACCAAATAAGACTTTATGAGTCCCACAAAAAAAAAAAAAAAAACTGAGCTTGAGTAAAGACATGAAATTAAAGCAGCAGTGTGCAGAAAACCAATGAGGGTTTTTTTTCTTTTCTTTTTTTTCCATTTATAAAATGCCAGCTGGTGATAACAAAACATCAAATGGCAGGGAAAATGTGATGAATGTCATGAAGCTAGCTGTTATGTGTTGATGTTGATGTGTTAACATGGCTCTATTGCGGGACACTAGCCTATTAGAAAGAAGGCAGAGCAGACTTATTTGCGAGTCTGCACCAGCAGAAAAAACACCTGGGTTCTTCTTGGCGGACAGGAGCTATGTGTGATGTTTGAGGAATGTGGAAATGGTCTCATGATCAGGATTTGTTCTGTGTGCAGGCACAGGAGGGTCTGCGAGTCTCTTTTTTTCCTTCATTTCCATGAATCTCTTTTGGCAGCATAAGAACGTCAGTAAATCATTTTTGGTATTATTTTCAAACCCCAAACAACCAAACAGCTACTTTTCTGAGCCATACAACAGAAAACTGCATCAGGATTTACCACAAGGACAGTAAAAAACAAAAACACGATGAGCAGCCTGGCCAAAGAGTCTGGATAATGATGGCAGTGGTACTGGTCGTGGTGTTGTGGTGAAAATCATGAATGTTTAGTTATTTTGAGGAGATGTCAAGCTGAATTTTTCCTCAACAGGTTAATATTTTATTGGTTTTCTTTGTGCAGCACATCTGGAGTCAGAACTGTGGTTGGAGAAACTGTTCTAGCAAATGTTCTTATACATGATTCATAGAGTCAGACCCAGAGAGGCCTCACACGGAAGGAGAAGGAAATGTCCAGAAATCCATGTTAGCACAAAGATCAATACAATGAAAATGGAATTAAATAGGAAATACTTACATGTTTGAGCAGAAAAACAGCCGAATATAAGTTTGATTTATGGATTTTTTAAAAGTTTCTTCAATAGTTTAAGTTCTGTAACTTGTAGTTTAGGTCCCACCCCTTACCCCCACCCTACGTCTGAAACAAGAGACTTGTGTGAAACTGTTGACGTGATGTGTCGAGCTGAAAAGGAGGTTGGTCTTTACTTAGTCTCTGCTTTGTTTTTACTGCAAAACTTTACCAGAGCCTAAAAAATACATTGGTCAGTGGACCAAGAGGGAACACGGGGCGCTGTCATTAGGAGACACACAGTTTATTCTCCGGGATTTCAGAGGTGGGGGGGTTCTTTAAGAGTGGGAGCTACAGTTAAGCCTATGATTTGTAGAGGACACAGTTTTTGTACATTAAACAATTAAGATGTGAGTGCAGATGTGTGAGTTTCAGCTTTATTTCAAGGGTTTTACAAAAACCTTTGCATGAACTGTTTTGAAATATTTGGATATTTTTATGCTCATCCCCAAATTTTCAGAGGCTTAAAAGTAGACAAGCTAAAATGATTTTGAATGTTTTTAATACTTGAATGAAAACAAGACCAAATGCTGCGTTTTTACAGGTTTTTACTGCAGTCACCTTCAGTTGCTGCTTGTTTGTGGGTCTCTCCACCTTCTGTTTTCTATTTAATAACTGAAAAGCTGCCCTGTTGGGTTGAGATCAGCTGACTGACTGTTAATTCCATTTCTTCCCCTTGAGAAACTCTTGGGTTGCTTTTACTGTCTGCAGCTGCTGTCTTTGGGTCATTGCAGGATCTGTCCTAATCTGAGCAGAGAATGTAACCCTGTACACTTCATAATTCATCCTGCTGCTTCTATCAGCAGTCACATGATTAATGAACACCAGTGACCCAGTTCCACCAGTGACAATGACATGCCTTGTTCTAACCGTGTTCTTGACATGGTTAGATGTTGTGAAATTGTTTTTCTTAACAATGGAAAGAATTCTGTGATCATGCACTTCAGGCCAGTCCATTCATTGTTTTTAAGAATGCACCAGACTGTTGATTTGGCCACTTGTAAAGTTCTTGCTCTCTCTCTGGTTGGCTTATTTGTTTTTTCAGTCTAACAATGGCCTTACAGTGAAAAGCTATAAAATGCAAATTCAGCACTTTGAGTAAACTTCAGATGTCTGCTTCATTTGTAATGAAGTAACAAGGAAGCGGGCCTGACCATGAAACTGCTTTGTCGTCTGAAAATGTGAGACTGTGTATAGAAATTATGGAGCTGCGTGTACCTGTGAGACCAGGCTGCTATCATCCTGTAAGGAGCAACTAGATATGCATGAAGGCAAAGTCAGGGAGACGGATCTGTGCACAGAAATACAAAAGACATGAAGATTTGTAGTGACTGTTTATCAGTTTGGGGTTTTTCTCATCGCTCTCTGCCTGCAGCTGTCAGTCTGGATATTATCACACTTCTCCTCCTCTGCTTCACTGAAACATATTTCTCTCTCTGTAGCCTCGTGTTGCCTCCTCCACCGACTGAACACAGTGATCTCAGCACTTTCTTATCAGCTCACACGCTCGCATTCACCCTCCTACGCTGTGTGTTTAAACAGCGTTAAATACACACTCTTTTGCCTCTTTGATATTTTAAAGCTTCTTAAAGTGACTTTAAAGGAGCAGGTGGGATTTTTTTCCTGCTTCAGTCCATTCTCTGTGAATCCTGTTTACATCACACTCCTGCCGAGTGCAGGTCAGTTTATTTGTTCAAGCTGTGTGTCTGAGCTGCAGGTCGACGGCGGCTGTTCCTGAACAGCACGAAAAATTCTCATGCGGGTTTTCTCATGTCGGGGCAGCCTCTGGCGGATTAACGTACCACTTCAAATGAAGCTGAAAGTTAATTAAACAGAGTCAGTGATAAAAGCCAGCTTTTTTACTATTTTCTATATATATATATTTTTTATATCCGATTATATCCTGTCCATTTATAGTGTGCACTGAACCAGTCAACAGGTCATTTAGAAATATTAAGTGTATACAAGTTCATTTCATCTCATAATTTTCCAAGTTTATAAATTTATATTCTACATAGGAACCCTTTTGCTCATTTTTGTACCTTTTTCATAGCTGTATTTTATTTCTCTATGACTGCTTTTTGTTGCTTTTTGGTAATCTTTGCTCATTTCTTATTGTCGCCATTATAATTTTTAATCTCCTTTTAGTCATTTTATGTCACTTACTCATTTTATAAGTGGTTGCGCCCATTTTTTGCCATTTTTATGGCTGTTATGTGCATCATATGTCAGTCAACATGCAGTGTTTTTGTTCTACATACCACTAACCCTGTCTTTGTTAAACTGGGTCATGTGAACAGGTTACTGTAATCAGGTGAGCTCTCTGGCCTTCGGTCACTTCATGTTTTATCTCTTAGACTTTATAACCTGAAACTCTGCACACAGTCAGGGGTTGGGACTCGGTGGTGGTTTCAGGGTCATCGGTCTGTGTGTTTGTTGGTCATGTGACCAACCAGTCTGTTCAGCTGGAAACATTTTTTTCTTTTTCATTTGTCTTCCATTTTCTTTGTTCTCAGTGATTCATTGATTAGTGTCTCTGAGCTAGAAAATCTTTCTGAGAATTCCCCCCCATGCTTCTCCCTCTCAGAGGTTTCAACACTGGCTTGGATCAACGTGTGTGTGTGTGTGTGTGTGTGTGTGTGTATATCTGTCTTTGTGAGGACTGTGTAAACATGTCGTCTGGTCCTCACTTTAACACAGACCTTTAAATGGATTTTTATGGTTTTAGATTTGGTTTTGAGATTCAGCTTTAGTTTGTGTACATTTAGTATGTGTGTTACAATAGAAATATTACAAAGGCATAATTCTGTATGTGATACCACATTATGGGGACTAGAACAGGTAAATAATTTAATGCTACATCTTTGGTTTAAGGTTAGCTTAACTTTGACCAGTGTGAATCTCCAGAAATGAATTTAAACACTACATTGTCCCCTGAAGTGATGGAAACAAGTTTGAACGTGTGTGTGTGAACTTGGCTGTTACAAAAACAAACTCCTACAAATGTTTTTCCCTCAGTTTAGTGATTAAAACAGGAAAAAAATGAGTTCAGAGCAGGATCGAGCTGAGATTAACTGGTTCTAAACAAGATTTAGGATCGGGGCAAAGTCCACCAGTGATTAACAAACATGCTCAGATAGGCGCACCTCAGAGTGCGTCCACTGTGATAAATTTAAAATAAAAACTCATTTCTGATCTGCTCCTAGGATGGCTGCAGAAAATCGTCATTTGTGCCTTTCAAAGCAACAAGATGATTTCCATCTGCAGTCATTTATATTTGGTAGTAGGGATGGGAGAACCGGCTATTGTAGAAAACCGGTTCCCAGTAGTTCAGTTCCTTGAAATTGTTAGTCTGCCCGCCTATCGATCGCGCTTATTGGTTCCTGCAATTGCACTACAATCAGCTGATTTCAGTTCGCGTGCCAGAGGAGGAAAATAGTGACGCAGTCTTGAGCGTGGATGCGGACATTTATTTTTATTGCACAAAAGGACGAGATAAATGGTAAAGTGGAAAACTGCATCCAGGACAGAAACAACCGCATTATGCTGCTAACACAACTTCGATGCAAGCATCTGCCAAGACAGCTTTGTATTCTACTAAGAGAAAGAGATGTGTGTCCTCATTAGGGACTTGTGTTGGTGTGTGGGGTTATAGCCTCAGGTTTATATTGTTAAATGGTGATAATGAGACATTGTGTTTCAGCTATTTTATAGAGTAACATGAAAGTCACCAGTGTAATAAGAAGTATAATGAATTACTTTTTCCCGGGAGTAATTAACTGCATCATTTTTAAGAAAAGCGTTCTGTGTAATGTGTAATAATTACTTTTTTGAGTAACGACTCCAACACTGATCACAACAAAGAGGCAAAATACGCACAAACATTTGACCACAGCATGCAATTAATTTGCATGAATATAATTTCTTTATTGCTGCTTGGTGGTGGCTCAACCCAATTAGAATCGATAAGGAATCAAGTCGATAAGTGATATCGATAATGGAATCAGAATCACTGCATTCTTATCAATCCCCTTCCCTATTTGGTAGTGTGGCTCAATTATGGCTTCCTGCGCTGACATGGAAATGCATGACGCAGGGAGAGCACGCTCTCCTGCCCTTCCATGTACATATGTTAAAACCCCAGAGGCAAGGACCACAGAAGCACAGCACTCAGAACACGCGTCAGTAACAACACGACATGGATTCATTCAGAAAAGGCCATAGTAGGAGTGCCTGGGGTGGAGGTGGGTTGCATAGTGGATTGCACATGTGGAGCAAGTTTGATTCAGTTATCTGTTTGGAAATGGTGCACGTTGTACTGTGCTGCGGTTTCCACAGTGCTGTAATTATCTGTTAGATTAAAATTCCTAAGAAACACGAGGTTCAGTAGATCGTGGACCTGGGATTGTCCGAGACCCTGCTGGGTAACTGTTTGCTTTGGATCCATGAATAAATGGATGGATCTCAGTATATTTCTTCAAAGTCGCAGTAGTTCTGTGTAGTTTTTAATGTTTGTTTTTAATCAACCACAGGCCAAATAAGGGGAAGAAAAGGTTAAAGTGGATTTTCTGAAGGAATTAACTTTTTAAAAAATATTTATTTACCACTCAGTGCATTTCACACCACAAGCTGCATTTACATTTCCTTTTTTCTTTTTATCACATATTCATCGCACTCAATTCACTGCACTGATCTACCTTATATCAACACCTACAGCCAATTTAGAATCACCAGTTAGCCTAACATGCATGCCTTTGGAATGTGGGTGACACCCAGAAGAAACCCCTATTAACCATTACTGTGTTGAGTTGGTTAGATTAAAGAAAGCTTAAGGTTTTTATGTTTATGATTAATCATGCAGTTCCCCTCCTCCCCACTAACACTGCTACTGGAATTGCCTGCATCACTTTCTCTTCATGCTAGAAATGGGAACTAAAGTTCCCAGAGTCCCAGTCTTTATATGTCTTGGCAAGTGGACAGGGCTGTTTTAATCAGGTGCAACATCAGTCTTAGTTTGAGGACAAAATTACAATTATAGGCAAGTATACATTATACTCAGACGTTGTTCTGTCCAACCTCACCAACACGTTTCTGTGACGGGGTGTTTAGGCATCGATCCTGCCCTCACAGGACACCTTTGGGTGCCATACAGGAGTGAAAACCAGATCACTGCTTTGTGCGAGTCTTTGTTTCTACTCTGTGCTGACAGACAACAGTCATGTGACCACCAGAGGTCATACCAACACCCTGCAGATGGTGTTAATGTGATTTGACTGTGGGTCTTTCTGCTCCTTCATTTAGCTGCACCAGCTGGTAGTTCAGCCAAGCAGAGTGAACAGGCCTCAATTATTAAAACTGAAGCACATGTATTATTACACAGCAGCGAGGAGAGAATACACAGTGTCGGCTAAAGTCTCACAGTTCTGAGTAAATGCTGTCCTAATGGTTAATTGTACTTTTTGGAAAAATATTTGGGAGGTTTCAGTGTTGTTATTTGTCATTTCAACTCTGCTCTCTGTACCAAAAATATAATGATTTGTCCAGGTGATGTCTGACCATGTGACCTTCCTCTTTCCCTCCTTTCTCCAGCCCCATCACTGATGTCTCACCGGTTTGTGACGGTGCGTCGTGGCAGCCCGGCGGCTCGCAGCGGGCAGATCCAGCCCGGAGACCAGCTGGAGGCGGTGGAGGGTCGGCCGGTCGCAGGTCTACAGCACCGAGACCTGGCCCAGATCCTGAGGAGAGCTGGGAACACGCTGAGACTGAGCATCACTCCTCGACACCGTATGAAAAAACACAGATACACTAAAAACACTTGTATACCTGCAGTAAGGCCAGTAACTGTAAATAAGCCTTTTAGCTTCTTTTCCTTCACGTTTAAGCCAGCTTTCTTCTGATTGGTTACCTCAAGTAAACAAAGCAACTGAGTAGCAGGCGGGGCTTCTGTGCAGCTGGTTCTGGTTTCTTCCTATTAAAAGGGAGTTTTTCCTTCCCACTGTCGCCAAATGCTTGCTCAAAGAGGGTCGTGTGATGGGGTTTCTTTATAATATTGTAGGGTCTTTACCTTACAATACAAAGCACCTTGAGGGGACTGTTGTACTGCTAAGCCTGTGAAAGTGGAGGATTCATATTTTGATTATTTTCTTGCACCTTGGACATCGAATACTTTACAGAGACTTAAAGTTAGACACAAAGACATCACCGCAGGAGTATTATACTTTATATTTGTATGGCTGCTACACTAGCCGTGTCTCTCTAGTCAGACACTAAAATATTTTTCTTAGAATAATATTGCTTCAGCCTTTAATATCTCTGGCTCGCCCTCTATGACAGCTGAGATAGGCTCCAGCCCCCCTGCAATCCTGGATTGGATAAGCGGTTACGAAAGTGGATGGATGATGAAATATTTTTCTTAAATGGCTTAAATTAACAGATTTTGCCCTGAAAGATACCACTTATCTTTCACGTCTTGATTGCCTAATTTTTAAATCTACTGTGATGGTAAATAGAGTCATCTCATCTCCCTTCTCATTGTCTTTTTCACTTCTTCCAGATTCCTCTTCCCTGACCGAAGCCGCAGATCTGGACATAGATGGTCGGATGATAAAAGGACCCAGAGGGAGGTCAAAGGTCGGTTTAACTTTTGTTTTGTTGTAGTATTACTTTGATTGGCGACTGTGATGTTAAGCCTTCTTCACACATGAATTGCAGCCCTGAATTTGTCTTGACATGTGCTGCATGTGAGTGCACAAATGTCCAGGTTTAGGTGTTGCACCAAGGTGCAATTAGTGCACTTCCTGCACATCCTACCAAGGACAGGATGTGCAGGAAGTGCGCCACCTAAATCAGAGAGTGTTTCCAGCTGTGGAGACGTGTCTGAAGCAGGCCGCTTCCTGCTGTGTGCTACATTTACCTCTAAATTGTCTGAAGTTTACATTTGAAGACAGTTGTACTGTAGGACTGTCATTAAAGAGGTAGTACTGTTTAGTATCAGCAGTATTGTTTGCCTGTGTCCATCAGGAGGAGTCAAAGTTCTACAGCGTGGACCTGGAGCGAGGTCCTACGGGTTTTGGTTTTTCTCTGAGGGGAGGCAGTGAATACAACATGGGACTGTATGTACTCGGGCTGATGGATGGGGGGCCAGCCCAGCGCAGCAACAAGATACAGGTACACGTGTACTCATACTATTTAAATACACACACACACGTGCAAAATGCAAAATCCTGTTCATCATTTTAGATTTAGGTTCAGGCTAAGGTGTCTCTCATTAGTTCAGCTGTTTCACACCAAAAATCTTAGTGAGGAGAAGGGATTCTTGTTTTTATTGTTAAAGAAGTGCAGGACGTCTTGTTTTTTTCTTATTTATTTTAACAATAATCTATTCTGCTGATTAAAACCCTTCATTAATACTTGAATGCAGGTGAATCTAATCTAACTGGAAAATAAAATCTGTACACCTTAAACATTTTAATGCCAGCTGTGAACACACAGACCAAATGATCACAGGCATCTGTTTAAAACATTTGGACATTTCAGCATGCTGATTAAATGAAAGCGATGAAAAGTCTTTTCCTGACTCGGTAGAAGAAACTCTGACAGCGAAACCATGAGCCTGATCCAGGATTTTCTCAGAGTTTCCATCAACTGTCTGATTAGTAGATGACACCGTTGGGTGTCAGGTAGGGACAGTCCAAGTCTGCAATGGTGAGGACTTACCTCAGGCTTGTTTAGAGAACAAGTCTGACAAACTTCTGGGGACTTAAAGGAACTGATGCTGATGTATGCAAGTCCAGTCCCACTGGGAAGCTCAGAAGTCTGTAGAGTCCAGTTCTTGGCTGGTTGAAGCAAACGCCAGATTTGTGGATAAAAAATGGAGACTCAGAGTTGGTATGATTGATGCATGATCTGGTCTAAAACTGTTTCCTATATGAACTGAACTTTGGGCACAGTGGAACAGCAGGAAATGCAGCGGAGACGTTTCCACTCAGACAAACATCACTCAGGATCTCCTTCACGTCGTCCTTTGTGATATTAAACCTTCTGAAATATTCAGAGCCTCACTTTGTGGCTGCAGCTCTGAGACTCCGAGCATCAAACATTCAACATTGCAGCTGCTCGCATCGTTCTGCCTCCTTTAAATTATTCGACAAAAAAAAGAACTTCTCAAAATGCTCTACAGCAAATGTAGCGCCCCCCAGAGGCCAAAACAGCCAACTATTCTGGACAGTCAAAATCCTGATGACTCAAACCACCTGAATGTGTCATGCTTGTCCAGTATCCGCCAACCGCAAGTTAAACGTTTTTAAATGTCACGGAGCTGGATTATGAACTGGATAATAAACAAAAGTAAAGTAAATATCTAAACAGTTTAAGCAGCTTTAGCACTTTAGAGCTAAGAAGTAAAATATTGGACTGAAAATAGTAATAATAATCTCATCTGTAATTGTCTCTCTGATGTCTTACTGCTGGATTTGGTTTTCACTACTGTCAGCTTCCTCAGCAATCTACACAAAGACTTTTTCAGTTCTGATGATTGCACATTCTCCTGCAGACAGAGGATGTTTGTCTGTCCCTGAAATGACATATACTCAGTTTTATGCTTTGTGCACTTTCCTCCTGATGGTAAACAAGGTGTCACCATGTGTTGCAGGTGTCCGACCAGCTGGTGGAGATAAATGGAGACAGTACAGCAGGAATGACTCACAGTCAGGCCGTTGAGCAGATTAGAAGAGGAGGACATCGAATCCACCTCGTCCTCAAGAAGGGAAACGGATACGTGCCCGACTACGGTGAGACTTCACAGGACGGACTTCAGCTCTGTTACACATGACACATAGCTGAGACATTCTCTCTGCTAAGACTTCAGTTTCTCTCGTTTAAGTTCTTCTTGATCCTCTCTGAATTCTTTAATCTTTTATATCTTTTAATCAAAATGGCACACGGTGAAGTTTGGCCCCGAAGCATAGAGGGATCACTGAGTCACTCTGGGCATGTGTCCATGGGCACCCTGTCTCATTATCCATCTACAGCTTACAATCAGCAAGATTAATAATAATCCTGCTGACAAATACACAGATAAACCAGCAGCACTGAAAACGGCCTGGACTCTTTAGTGACTCACTTGCTCTGTTAAGACGAGAGACTGAGGAAATAGCCGGGAAAGCTCTAACTTTCAGAGCCTGCCCACAGCAGCTGAAAACTGACATGTTCCAGGAGAGTTTGCATTTTCTGACCTCATAAGGTCAGAATTTGTGCAGAAAAATTACTTTTGTGTCTCTAGCAGCAGGATTGAGGCATCACCCATCCAACCAATCGCTACAGACCTCCAAACTTCATGTGGCCTTCAGATTAGCTCAAGATCAGTGCATAGAGAGCTTCCTGGAATGGGTTTCTATGGTCGAGCAGCCACATCCAAGGCTTACATCACTGAGTGCAATGCAAAGGGTTGGATGCAGAGGTGTAAAGAACACCGCCACTGCACTCTAGAGCATGGAGACATGTTCTCTCGCTTTTCCTACTGGCCTACTGATGGATGAGTCTGGGTTTGGTGGTTGCCAGGGGAATGGTACTTGTCTGACTGCATTGTGGCAAGTGTAAAGTTTGGTGGAGGGGGATTATGATGTGGGGTTGCTTTTCAGGAGTTGAGCTCGCCCCCTTATTTCAATTTCATGCTCCAGACTTTGTGGGACATGACTGCACACCAGTGCACAAAGCAAGCTCCATAAAGACATGGGTGAGCAAGTTGGAGTGGAGTGACGTAGAAGGGCTTGACTGGCCTGCACAGAGTCCTGACCTCAACCCAATAGAACACCTTTGGGATGAATTAGAGCAGAGACTGTGAGCCAGGCCTTCTCGTCTTTCTTCTCGTCTGACCTTACAAATGAGCTTCTGGACAAATGGTCAAAAAAAAAAAAGAAAAGATATTTGATATTTTTGCTTTGAGTTTCTTGTAAAGTGTGGCTCCTTAGTGTAGTGGTTTACACACTGTCTAACAACTGAAGGATCCTTGCTTTGACCACAGGAAGATCAAAGCAAGGATACTTCTGTGATTAGGGTTGCATCAGGAAGGGCATCCAGTATAAAATAAACATGCAGAGTTACCGACTCTCACAGTTTCTCGTAAACTCTTCTCATAGCTCATAGAAACAGTAAAGGGTTAAAATAATGAGGTCAGTGAATTTGGAAGCAATCCGTGTTATCCCTAAAAGCTCAGGCTTCAGATTGCTCGAAAAACTCAGTTTCAGAGAGTTTTTTCTTTTTAGGATCTGCATGATGCCATCGAAAAAATAGAATACCCATCCTAATATGGTCTTCTCAGGTACAGAAGCCCCTCCCACCCGGTTTCATAAACGGGAGGATTTAAAGTTTGCTTCAGGCAGCTTGAACTGTGGAGCTGTAGCCCAGCTCACTGTAATAGAAATGAGGATTATTTTGAATTGAGAGTTATGCAAAGCTACTCTATTAGAGTTCAAAAATATAAATATTGAGATAGAAATGAGACGATGTTCATGAAGATTCAGTTGAAGAGGCTTTTGTAAAGTCCTCCCTCATCCCTGACCTTTGACCTGCTTCCCCGGCTCTCTCACTGTTTGACTTAACTCTTTTTTTGACTCTCTTTTCCCGTCCTTCCTCTCGTTTTTCCTCCTCCTTCTCCTCCTCCTCAGTGGAGCTCTCCAGCCTGTCTCTCTGTATGACCAACTCTAAACAGGGGGAACCCTGCTTCTACGTGATTGGACGCACTGAAAACTCGCGGTTGGTAACTCCGTGTTTTCCCATCAGCTTTCATTTCCTTCACTTTCACTTCATCAATCTTTCATCTTCACTTATCATCAGCAGCTTCAATCTGCAGCAGTTTAGTCACATGTGGTTAACCATCAGATTACTGTACTGAGTATTTTTTATTGTTATTATAGAGCTAATCATTTGATATTAATAATGGGAACTTCAAGTAAAAATGCTATTCAGTTCTCACTGAGATCTATTCAATGAGAAATACCCGAACCTGACTATTGTTCTTTTAAATGACCGCACACAGTGTTGGCAGAGTGGTCATTTGTTTAAATATTATTATGGTTGCAGTAGTGTTTAGCTTTTCATGTAAACCACCACACATAAAGGTCCAGTACCTGGTGGTTAGTAACCATGGCAGTTTTATGTTGTTGCTGTTTAAAGTTTGCTAATGTTGCTGTTTAGAGCAATCTGAAGCCTGAGCTTTGGATTGGTCTAAACAAAAAAAAGAAAACATATTTGATATTTGTGCTTTTAGTTTCTTAGCTTCAGAGAGTTTTTTCTTTTTAGGCTCTGCATGATGTCATCAAAAAACAGAATGCCCATCCTTATTACCCGTCCTAATAAGGTACATTACTACCATCTTCTGGTGTTAGTAGCACATTACATCCAACCAGACCCCAGTAAAACCCTGACTGGCTTCATGGCATAGTGCTTAAAATATTTTTTTACATGCAGAAGATCTCCGGTGTGACACGGAGAAGTGACACAGACTCAACTTCAGGGGGTCACAAGCTGGAGTATTTACTCTTAATAGACATCTGGAAGAGCAAAGTACCTACTAATATTCCTTTTAAAAGACTTAACAATGTCAACTTTAGTGCCATCGTCATTTACACCCAGAAGAAGAAGGTTGCCAAGTTAGCAGCTAATGTTAGCAAGCAGATTTAGATACCTTATTACTGCTAATTAAGAAATTTTTAAAATTTTTTGAATTTCTCTGAAATCTGAAAGAACTAGAGCACAAACTTCATGGACAGGCTGTACACACAGTAGGCCTCATTATTTGTCTGATAATTTCATTAAAAGGCATCAACACCACAAACACAACTGAGGCTTCCAGTTCAGTGGCTCATGATGGGAGAGGTGAGGCCCAGCAATCATCCGCTGACCTCTGGCTACACGAGCACACCTGTCCACCAAAGTAGCCACACCCCTAACTTTAAGGCTTAAGAATTCAAAAAGAGCAAGTTGCAAAGCAATTCGACTACTTTACATTAGAGGAACTGCAGCTTTGGCACCTCAGCTTCATTTTTCAGCACTGAAGTTTGCATATTTGTAGCAAGAGAGAATGTGTATTCTAACATAATAAATAGAGATATAAACCTCTATTCAAACATGCCAACATCCTAAATGTTTCTATTTTCATATTTTGGCTACGTGATCGTGAATCTGATTGAACCTCCTGCTTCATTTGTCCTGGTTGGTTTTAGTTCAGAGTCTGAACACAAAGCTTCGCTCCCAGACTTTCATATTAGACCCTGATTTGAAAAAAAAAGATTGGAAACATCAACAGGGCTGGCAACAGCAGAGGATGCCCGTTGGTCACTTTGGTTTTTTTGACAGAAGAAAAATGTACTTGAAAATAAAAAAAAAATAAAAGTAATAACCACAATAATTACTTACAGATAAACAGATAATTATATTCTGTCTCTGTTTGTCCATCAGGCCCTGAGGAAGGAGCCCTCTCCCCCTCCTCCTCTTCACACACTGAGGAGCTGGATATGGATATGATAACCATGACAACTGCCTCTCTTAGCCAGGAAATGAGAGGAGGAAGTGGTACAGGAGAAGGAGAGAGGAGGAGGAGAGAGAGAGAAACCAAAAGAAAAATAGGAGGAGTAGGATTAGGGCCTCCTGCTCTGGACCTGGACCTGGTGGAGGAAGAAGCACAGGTGCTGGAGAGGAGATGGCAAGAGGAGGAGGAAAGGGAGGAGAGGAAGAGAAGAAGTCAGACTGTCAGGCAGATGAAGCGGGATGACCAGAAGGAGCAGGGGAGGAGGAGCAGGAGCTTACCCAGGAGTGATGCCCGCCTCAGGGACTCACCTCTGTCAGAGGAGTCCAGAAGAGGAGGGGGAGAGAGGAGAGAGGAGAGAAACAGCAGCACCAATCGCCGTGCAAAGCATGCTGGGAACTCGGCTGCATCTCAGAAGGCAGCATTCTCCTTCCTCATGCCGCTGGACGATGACAGCAATGACAGACATCTTTCTGACAGCGAATCAGCAGCCAGTTTTTCGGAGATGAGCCTATCAGCGGCAAGCATCGCTGCTGCTGGCTTAAGGGAGGAGTCTGATTGGAGGAGAGCTGAGTTGCCATTGCAAGATGGGAACGCCCCGGGCCCTTGGCTGAAGCCGAGCACGCAGAGACTGACACAGGTCCTGACGAGCAGTCGGGTCCGTGGGCGGGGACTAGTGGGTGGGCTCTCTCTCTGATTGGCCAGCTGTGAGGGCATTCTCCTTTTTTATTTGCTGATTTTTTTTTTTTTTATTGGCTACTTAACAAGGGCTTTTTTGATTGGCCTGCTGGAGAAGACACGCCTCCTTCTGTGTCCAACTGGATGACCACAGAAACTCTGTTTCTAATTGGCTGGTGGGTGACATAACAGCTACACACAGACCTGCCGAACCAACACCTTTAATATTACCCATCATGCCTCAGTACATCCTGAGACCTGTATCATGAAGCTATATCAGGCCGCCGTCGCCTGTCAGACAATTTCAACCGTCCACTTATTTTATCTTCATCTCGAGATTCTGTTTTAGTTCGACTTGATTCGAGTAACATCCTAATACAGGTTAGGGTTAGATTACAGCGACTGAAACATTCACCAAATCACCTGAGCTGCCTGTGGACAGCTGAACTCTTTGTGATACAGGCTCCTGGTTTGCAGACCTGATGTGACGTTTCAGTGTGAAACATCACGTCTGCGTTTCATGGCTTCATCACAATCATCTTCACTCGCATCCTTCCGACTTCAAAATCATATGCAAACGACATCCGAACCGAACAACGGCGCTGTTTCGTGATTCTCTCTGTGTAATCTGAGCATGTGAATATGACTGGAATGATTTTTTTATTTTTATAAAGCTGAACGTGTAATGAAATTATTATTATAATGATATTAGAGATTAAATAGAACCAGAGATGATTTGATTTGCCTGCTTGCTTGTAAAAATGAAAGAAAAATAACCTGATGATATAACAGAGCCATACACACGCACACACACGTACAGATGTCAGGTCCAGCTGTGGTCCTGTCGGCTGTCGACGAACATAACATCACCATGGCAACATGGCCTGTCTCTATAGCGACAGCCGCGGAGGAGCAGGACGACCTGCAGCTTTGGATCATAACAAGTGCCTCGTTTTGTTTCAGCCTTCGTCCTGTAGACTGTCGCTTCGCAGAAGCTGCAGGCAGAGACGCACGCCGCCACTTCCTGCAACACGTCAAACAACGCCAAGACCTTTCAGACACCAAAATATCCCATCATGCAACAGCCAATACTGAGTTTAATGCTTTTATAATTGAGACATACTTGAGTTAAAAATCAGTTTCTGTGCCACAAAAACAAAACGACCCCTCATGTCATCTGAATGTCTTCACCTTAACTCCAGAGGTCCCAAAATTAGGGCGGCGACTAATTATTTTCACTACTGATTAATTTTCATTGATTTATTTTTCCCGATAAGATGTCAGAAAATAGTCAAAATATTCTGCTGTAACTTGTCCAACCCATAAATGCATCTTCAGAGGCCTTTTATGGGTTTTCTTGTTGAAAGATGTTTAATTTACATCAAGTGAATCAAAGGAAATCATTAAATCCTGACTTCTGGACAGCAGAGGCATCAGAAGATCTGGTATTTGACCAACTAATTAAATGTGTTGATTGATTTTATAGCTCTGTTTATAACAACAGGAACAAAATTTACACAGGACTTCATACAGGCCTCATCTGTAATCTCAAAGTACAAATTAGATCTTCTCAAGTTCTGTTATTTTTATCACAAAGAAAACGCATCAAATTCTGAGGTTAATGAAGTTTGAAGTAAACCTAATAATGCTAATTGATAATATTACAGAAAAGAACAGGAAAAAATCTCTCGTTTGTCTGTCAGATGTCAGAATTTGCTGCCTGTCTTTGTTAAATTAAATATAAGTGGGTATATCAAATATCTACACCCTTAAGACATTTGTTAAGGGTGTAGAAATAATTGGCCGACAGTTCTGTCATTTTATAGACAAATCAACGAGAAGCAACATCGCAGCCCTATGTTTGACATTTGGACTGAGGGTTAGTGTGCACTACAGAGATGTAAATAATTTTAAATTAACAGATAAAACCAAAACACTGAGTAATGTCCACAGGATAATGTGCAGTGACGTGATGTGAGACACAAGTATGCATGACGTTCAGACAATTTCAGCCTAGAAATTCAAGTTGAATAGTGCAAACAATTGTGCACGCGTCTCCACCGCTGAATTATATACAGAAGAAACAGCGTCTAGATTTTTCTTTTTGTTGTTCACGTAGCAGGTTTTTTAAGCTGCATTTAAAGTGTTTATTTTAAAGAATTATTCACGCGAGAGTACTTTATCTAAAGAACTAATAACGCTAACAACACGGTAAGGCTCCTTTTTAGGGGGACCTATTCTGCCTTCCCTAAGGTTTCATAACAAACCAAAGTATTAAACATGTCAAAGTAATCCATGGAAGCCAAAAAAATATTTAGAAATTAGTAAAATTATTTATAAAAACATATTTTTTTTCTACTTTCACAACAAAATTTTCCAATCACAATGAAGTGGCTGTACAAAGGAACAGCATAAGATCGGTAAAAAATTATTTTTTTCAATGATAAATCTTGCTAAGCTACGTTAGCGGAGTCCCCGATTAAAGACCAAGAGCTGGAAATGAGCAGAATAGGTCTCCTCTCAGAATCACACCTAAGAAATGTAAAGTTTTTAAAATAAGAGATTATATGATGTAAAAAATAAAATAAAATGGTCACTGCTCTCTGCGGACAAACTGCAGAACAGTGTTTTCACACTTTATTTGTTGTCATTTATGGGCCGATCTACAGTACGTGCTGACACTGATGCCCAGTGTCAGATTAACTTAATGTTATTGGTTTGTGCATCAAAACTCATCCAAAGACTGTTTATGAGATGACGAAGCTTCACTCTGTAACAAAGCTGTAAAGCTGCTTTTTTATTAGACCAGTGAATGAAAGCTATTTGTTGTCCAGACCCTAAAATGACGTTTGTGGGGTTTTTTTTGTTGTAAATGTAAATCTTTGGATTGTTGAAACGATATGTTAAAAACATAACAGTGAGCCGAAGAAAGTTATTTCATGTTTTCACAGACAAAAATATTAATCCAAAGCATTATTTAGCAGATTGTTAGTCAATAATAAAAAGAACCGTTAGCTGGATGAGCTTCTTTTTGACAGAGTGAAACTTCATCCTCCTCCAGCTGTTTGTGTTTCAGGCCAGTTAAACTTGATGTCAAATCAATATTTGAGCCTATCAGGGTCACAGCTTTATAAAGGGAAAGGGAATATGTAGCTTGGGAAAAAACAGGGTGTATATATATCAGATTTAAAAGCACCTGTTTTGTTTCAAAGATTAACATTAACAGGCATTTTCTTCTAAATTCACTGTTTGTTTGTTTTTTAAGCTAAATAGCATCTGAAAAACAGCTGGACTACTAATGTCTAACCTCCCAGTAAATTTAAGAATATTTTCAACTATGACTTCAAATACAGATTAACCGGTTATTGCCATTACATCGATTATTGGCAAGTGATTTGTAAGTAGCAAATCAGACTTTATTTTCCATTCAAAGCAAGCTCTTGCATTGAATCTATTAAATAACAGGCTTGCTGCTGCATAGAGGGGATAATAACCACTTAACCCTTTATGATGCCAGAAATCACATTTGCAACACTAATGCAAAGGTAACATATATGCTAACTTCACTGACCTTGATTTGCAGCGTAAAAATGAAAAAAAAAAATTGTAAAAAGTATTTTTAATGCATGCTCTGTAAGGGGTTAAGTACCAGTTCACAAATACTCAGGATTCAGAGCCTCACTGAGGTCACGACAGAACATCCCTTTTCATGCTGACGACAGTTCACTTCAAAAATCAGTGTTACAGATTTTCTGTTCTTCTGAGCTGTTTATCCTTCCAGATGTTTTTGTTGTGAATTGCCCAGTTTTGCAGTTTCTTATAGGAACTGCAGGATTTAGAGTAGATACAGTAGATCCAACTGCATCACTGTGCACAAGGAAGAATGGCTCTGTCCATTAGAGAGAGGCATGTTCTAAAATATATGGCCAACTCAAATCAAAACTGTAAATTTAATAATAGTTATCGCTTTGATGTGCTAAAAAAAATAATTGTGCAAATACCTTGAAGTTAAAAACCGCACAAAAATAAATAAACCAACACCTCATCCATCGATCCATTACATCTCTTGCATCATTTTAATGTCTGTTTCTATGTTCCATCCACAGCCTTAGCAGTTAAACTACAAACACCACAAACCCCTGTGCTACCCTTTAGCCCCACCCTCTGCCTCCTGTCTTTTAGGGCATTAGGATGTTTGTCTTCTATGCATTTTCTAAGACTGTGTCCTAGTGACTGATTCCCTGATTGGTGCGAGCAGCGCCTAATCAGAGGATCGCAGAGTCTGGACTAATGATTCTAACAAGGGATCTGATTATTCAGGTTATGGTCCAGAGACAACCAGGAAGAGCCAAGTTCACGCTTGACTGAACAGTTTTACCATCAGACCTGCTCCCAGGCAGCAGGATGGAGGAACGCCACTCAGCTGTTTGCTTAATGCAGTTTTTATCTTCAGCAGTTGGCTGTAAACACGCAGAAGTGACTGAAGCAGCTGATCTGATCCGTGAGTGATCGCTCTTTGTCTTTAGATCCAGTCTGACTTTAAAACTCTGAGCTGGACCAACATCAGCTCAGGTAGGCCAAGCTAACTGTCCGCAGCCTTGTTCAATAAACAAGCTCATGTGAAAAGAACTGATTATTTTGGAAAATATCTTTATTTGCTTTCTGTTCTCAGGTCAGTGCCGGACTAAAGTCACTTATCCTGACAGCTGAAGCACAGGATAGCAGGCTGAGGATACCGAGGCATGCATGACAAACATTCAAATTTAAAGCAACACTTTATTGCTAAGCATGAGCAAACAAGCAACCTCTACGGCCACAAGAGTTACTGGAAAAAAAAATTCACAATTTCGTTTCTCTTTATTAACCAGTTACTGAACTTTCCACCAGAGTGTACAGACAAAGTCAGCGAGTGGTGGGACCAGAGGCCATAGAAGGTCACTAACCTGTGGTGATAGGCAAAACAGCTGGGTACTAGGGACAGGTGTGATTTTTAATCATTCAAAGACTCATTGTGTAGATATAGAAACTGTATATAGACATGCGTGAAGCTAACGTGTTGCAAATCTGCCACAACTATTCACAAACCTGAGATCAGTTTCAGGTGGAAGGCAATGTTTGAAGAGTACAACCTTTTACCGTGAATATAGATAGAGCTGATAATAAACCGAGATGAGAAATTAGTAAAAATCCAAGTTTGATTATTTGTTCAAATAAGGCCTCATTCACATGACCCTAGAGACCGGTAAAAGCTTTAGCTTCAAACACTTGCTAACTCTCCTCCGGGCAGTAGTGAAATTTCAAAGCATGCGACACAAAATAGAAACTGAGACTTTTCATCTTCGCAGTAAAAGTTTATCTTCAATGCTGAGATCAACACATTTCAAGAGACGCAAATTTTACTTTGAAAGTAAATGGTCTCCTTTTCCAGTTTGGGTGGCCCGCTTCACAATTTGACAACTGCTTAGCAAGTGGCTGCCAAGTATATGCAGACGAGTTGACAAGATCATAGTATAGTATAGAAGCGACCAAGTGAAAAAGTGGTGCACTTCTCTGCAACCTATTTCACGTAGCAGCTCAGAGAAATCTCAACTACTTGCCATAAAAATGTGAAAATGGAACGCATTTACCGTAACTAACATATCTGTGTGAAGAGAAGCGGGTTAGCGATGCTGTTCTAGCGAGCCTACAGTACAAACCAGGTGGGTCACACCTGCACAGTGTCGTACTGACCTTACTATACAGATGGCAGACATGTTGGAGTTCATTTGAAATACACTATTTGTGCTCAAACTTCTTTGAACATAACAGAAAGCTGGAGTATTTCCTTGGTGAAGACACAAAGGTGGATCCTCTGTCATGAGCATCTCTAGCACACCATCCAGGAATCTGCTAACAACAGCAATGGAAAAAACTTCTGGTGATTTCGGTGGTCAGATGGCATCCACGCTGACTCAAACTGCAGAAACTGTGTTTGTGAGGTGTCTATTCCAGCATTCCTCCTACAAATAAGCAAATGTTAGCTCACTAGCAAAAAGAAATGTGTTCATTTGCATATTAAAAATAGAACTCACAGGCAGATGTAGCGGTTATGTATGCAATAATAACTTTACAACAATATTTTTAAAAAGCCTGGGTCTCTAAGGTGTTGGGCAATACCAATTTAACATGTTAATTTTTGCATTACTGCAGCTCTTCTTTCCTCCCTCTGCAGCAACAAGGTAATTTAATCACTTATCTGGATCTTTACAACATGTGCTGTTGGTTTTTTTGTTTTTTCACACAAATAATATGACTTGCAGCGTACCAAAGATCGTCCAAGAAGTTTTTTTTCCCCGTTTAGACCAGTGAAATTGTAGCAATCAGCGTGTTATTTTACAAAAACAGTGGCAGCATCAGATAATGATGCTGAGTTGCTTGATGTTTTCTAATAATCAGATGAATAAAAAAACTGCCCAAATTAGGCATTAAAAAAAGCATTAAATTTTTATGATAATTTAATATGATATTCAGCAGTTGAAAACAGTTATGTCTGCACTGGCTCACAGATGCAGCGTGAACATTGTTTATTTGGTACGATTACTGGTGGTTATGTACCTGGGTAATGTTTTAATACATGAAGAAAGATCAACAATGCAAACAGAACACAGACAGTTACAGATAAAAACAAACTGTAACCATTAATATAGCCACCATTTTATTTATTTTCGCTGTCTTCCAGTTATTAACAAAGAAATCAAAGGAATCCAATGTACCAAATTTAAGTTATTCAAGCAATCATGAAACACTCTTTGAAATGACAATTTGACAAAATATCATAATAGATAAATATTAGAATACATATTAGAGAGTTAATTTAACTTATAGGACTTAAAAGGTCTTGATGCATTTTTCCTTTGCTCGATGGTTTGGAGGTAAAGGATGTGGATGTGGAAAAGGGTGTGGTTTTATAACTTCCTGTGTGTGTTCTGGCTTGGCAGGATATGATGTAAGGTGATAAGTGTTGATGTCAGTGAATGACGGACTTTAATGTGCAGGTAATGTCAGTATCAGCAACCTGAACCAAACAACAAACAACAAAACAGTTTATACAGTGAATGAAGTGAATTGGAGCTTCACATAAGTAATATAACAGGGTGTTCAGCTCATCACCATTAAAAAAAAAAAGTTGCATTTCGTTAGTTTTGTGTGGTATTTAAACTTGTGATTAAACGGCCTTTAATGTGGCAGAGATAAAGGAGACATTTATCTCTGCCACATAAAGACACAGTGTGCAGCACAAACGTTTTGAACCCACGGCAGAGCAGCAAACACTTGGAGGACCAGATGAACCTGGGGCTAACGTCTCAGTACAGAGTAGAAGAAGAACACTGAAACCCTGAAACCTCACAGTGTCTGTTCTTTTAAATGTTCCTCTCCACCCAGCTCTCAGTGGAAACAGCAGAGTTACAGTATCTCTATGCTACGGATGGGAATCGATAAGAATTTAGCGATTCTGATTCCTTATCGATTCTCACTGACTCTGTTTTGAGAGTCACCACCTTCACTAAGCAGCAAGAAGAAATTACATTCATGCAAATTAATTGCATGCTGAAGTCAAACGTTTGTGCGTGTTTGAGGTATTTCCTCTCTTTGTTGTGATCAGTGTTGGAGTTGTTACTCAAAAAATTCTATATTACACATAATACACAGAACGCTTTTCTTAAAAGTAATGCAGTATGTTACTTAATTAGCTCTGGGAACAAGAGCTGAAACACACTGTCTCATAATCACCATTTAACTACAGCCCCACACACCAGTGCAAATCCCTAATAAGGACACAGGTGGATTAACAGGAACCAGTTTTCTACAAGAACCGACAACCTGCTGCTGCTTTAACCTCAGTGGATCATCACAGCTCGTCCACTCGTCGTCCTGTTTGCTCTCATTGTTACACAGATTATCACTCCAACCTGTAGAGATGAGAAACAACAGGTGTATTAAATAAGTCACTTCAAAAGCTGTCACTCAGTGATGCAGCACATCTAGTGCAGAAACTTCAGCCTGTTCACAGCTGCAGTGGAGGCGTGGCCTATCTTAGCCTATCTTAGCTTCTCTGAGGTTTCATGTCAATGTTGACTCACCAACCTACACGTTTGAGCATCAAGTCTATTTTTCCACAGTGGAAGTGAACTGTGAAGAGTCATAAATGGTCCAACGCTGCATGAACATCTTTTTAAAAAATGTATTTACCGCTGTTCAGTTTAACACAAATATCTTTGCGGCAGCCTTCTGTAATATCACCTGGCTAGTAAACATGGAAGCTACCATGAAGTACACGGCTAAGTTAGCTACGGCCAATAAGGAAATATAGATCTGAATGATCTCAGATGTGTACTGTGTATATTTGTATATTTGTTTGGAACTATTTCTATTACAATACAATACTGCTGAATGCAACACAGACTGACTCCAGCTCTTTACTGACCTCAGAGTCTCCAGTCTATAGTGAGGACTTTCCTTAAGATCCAACAGCTGCTTCACATCTGGATCCCGTAGGTTGTTTTGGCTCAGATCGAGCTCCCTCAGATGGGAGTGGTTGGTCTTTAAAGCTGAGACCAAAAAAGTACAGCTGATCGCTGACACACTGCAGCCCCTCAGTCTGAGTAATGAATGAAACATTTAAGTTTAGAAAGATTTTAAAATTACAACCTGTTTCATAATCTGAAGCTAAAGATGATATAGGATGTAAAAGGTTAGGAAACACCTCAAACCAACAAGATATTTTATTCAGCAGAAACACTAGTAAAAAGTAGTTTAATATAACTGATAGATTCAATAAAGACCCAATCAAACGAATCCTGTGCATCACACACAAGCCAACATTTATCCTTCCACCCCGAGTTCATCAAGCCATAAAAATGGAAATGTTAACAACATGATGAGCAACACTTCTAAAACATTTTTATTCAAAGAAACATGAAAATATATTTGATTATTGTCATCTGTCATTAGTGATCATAGTTGTTTTCTTTAGAAAAACAAAAAAATATCCAAAAAATGAGTCCATCACAGTAACAGGGCAAATATGTAAATGATGTATTTATAAATAAATGATCAAAGATCAGAGAAAAGAAAAATGTTCGAAGAAAAACTCTTTTTTATGAACTATTTAAACACTTCATTAACACTACATTAACTGAACACAAAAACTGTCACGGCCCCCCAGTCCTCTTGTTCTTTTGTTTCCTTTTTCTCTTTGTTTCCTTGTTTCCTTGCTCACTTTTTGTTTACATGTGTCAGGAGTGGTCCTCCTTTGTGCTCTCTCCACCTGAACTACAGGTGAACCTGGCAGCAGAGCCTTAATTTAGTCACCTGATTATTCCTTTACGGTTGAGGAAATCCTCCAGTTAACACCAGTTCATTGCACTTATCACGATAAAGTCTCACTCAGCAAATTATTCCTGTGGCTTTCTATTCCTCATTTCATGATCTTTCCTTCGTGCAAACTCTTCCCAGCCTGTAGATATCCCTCTCTGTAACCCAAGGAAATCAGCCCTCCCTCCAGTTGTTAGCTGCTCCTCACAAAAAACATTGAGAGCGTGTTAAAATCAAACATGGGATTTGATTACTTAAATAGTAAAGTTGAAAATCTTTACTGATGTACATTATGTTATTTGTTATAAACAAAATCATCAAATCCTTGACAGCTGGATTCAAAATTACACCAGAAATCAAAGTTAAGATTATTCAAGCATTTCCTACTTTGTCACAAAGTAGTTGTCTGCAACTACTTCCATTTTTTACTTATTTGGACCGATATAATTAGCTGCCTGTTGACTGGGCTTCTCACTACAGGACTGGACCTCGTAGGCACAAATTAAAAAGCTGTTCATCTGTTTCAGGTTGCTGTTAGCAGCTTGCAGCCAACCCACATAAAGTGGGGCGTACACTCTGAGGCTGACCTCAAAGAAAGTGAGTTTAATAATGTTGATTCACAGTTTTTAACATTTTATAGAGTAAACTAGTTAAATTACAGCATATTTATAAAATAAATTAAATTATTTAGTGAGTTAGTCGTCGCCTTGGTTTTAATTCTAATTTAACAAAATTTTGCAATTGTGCTTAATTTACTTTTTTTTAGGTTTTCAGTGTGTTGCTCAACACTGTTGTGCAACATTGCTATCCTGCAGTTATTAGACTGAAGCAATAAAGAAGAAAACATTAGCATTAAAATCCTTTGCAGAATGTCTTTCTACACATTAAACTTTTATATTTATATGACCACACAACCAAAGCATTTTTGTCTGACCTGAGCACTTCAAGTCTGCAGTCTGGACTCTCCAGATAACCGCACATCTGCTTCACTCCTGAATCTTGCAGTATGTTGGCGCTCAGATCCAAATCTCTCAGATGGACGGGGTTGGACTTAAGAGCTGAGACCAGAGAAGCACAGCTGACCTTTGACAACCTACAACCCTTCAGTCTGAATAAAGAATTTTTAAAAAGGCAGATTCAGATTCAGTCATTTATAAAACACAGCAAATATGATGTGTATTAGTTTTAAATTTGCACCTATACTATAAATTATGTACTAATATACAAATCATTGCAAATTACAGTTAGGGGCGTGGATTGTTAATAAATAGTCCCCAACTATCAACATGATTCCTGCTGTTGACAGTGATCATAAATGTGTTTTAATGATTTCACCCAGACTTAAAAAAATCATGTACGTCTACCAAAAGTTACAGAGTACTAAGAACTAAACTTTATTTTTCTGTACTTTGCTTGCAGTTAAATACAGAAACACTGTAGAAGCAGTGACTCAGACTTCTGAATCCTCAAATTAATTTAACATCAATATTATGCTGTCAGCTGTGTCCCATCATCTGATAATGGAGTCTGTTTATAACGGGGTTGCTTCACAGCTCAACAAAAGAAATAACACAAACTACAGTGGACAATTTGAAGAGAGGGAAAAAAGCGAGTATTACTTAGTAAACTGACCTCAAAGTTTCCAGTCTGCAATTTGGATTCCTTAGTCCAGCAGAGAGCGGCTTCACTTCGGAATCCTGCAGCTTGTTAAAGCTCAGGTTCAGCTCTGTCAGATGGGAGGGGTTGGACTTCAGAGCTGAGGCCACAACTTCACAGTGAGCTTCTGAGAGCTCACAGCTAGAAAGTCTGCAAAAAAATATAATTTACAAAACATAGTGTTATGAAGTGTCTTGATGCATGCTCAATCATCCCAGGTAAGGAAATCCCAGAAAGTTGATTCTGTTCATCTTGATGTAACATTTTCAGTGGGAGAAACGTCTCTTGGAGACTGAAGAAGTCACTTGTCATGTTTCTCCCACTAAAACACTATGTCCAGATAAACAGAATCAACGTTCTGGGATATTGTTGTGAAAGAAGACATTAATTTCATTTTCCGTCTTCTAATCTTTAGATTTTCTGATGAGTTTTATTGAGTCAACAGAAGCTTATAGCAGCTAACTAGAACTAGCAACAGAAGTCGATAGGTGCTATCAGGGCTAACTAATGCTAACAGAATCTAAAATATGTTAGCAGGAGTTTTAAGTTTAAGCTTAAAACGATTTTTATTAAAATGAAAGATTTGTCTGAATGAATGAATGAAGACTCTGTTCTAAAATAAGTTTACTGTCCATTCTGACCAAAATGTGAAGAGTTTTCTTATTGAAACTCCATTTCATCTTTCTGTTTAATTCTCAATCACAGCAAAATTGTATCTGAAATCTTATCTGACCTTAATTTTGCCCTTTGGCTCGAAGCTACTAACCTGAACCAAGTTTATAATGTTAATCACAGCTAGACTTACTGAGCCTTTCTGCAATTTCTCACAGCTGGGATCAGTCTCTGTTTGCCCTCCAGTGTGGTGTTATATTCACTCAGGTCCAGTTCATTCAGAACTTCTTCTGACATTTGGAGCATGTAGGCCAGAGCTGAGCAGTGGATAACAGAAAGTCTCTGTGATCTCTTTCCTGACTTCAGGAACTCTCGGATCTCCTGATGTACCGAGAGGTCATTCATCTCCATCAGACAGTGGAAAATGTTGAGACTTCTGTCAGGGGATATTTTTTGGGTGTTTATCTCCTTCAAGTTGCTGATGGCTTTCTGGATGATATCTGGACTACTCTCTTTCTGACCTAGCAGGTCTCTTAAAAGTCGCCGATTGGACGTCAGACAAAGGCCATGAAGAAAGCGGACAAAAAGGTCCAGGTGACCGTTTTTACTTTTAAGAGATTTTTCCATAACTCTGCTCAGAAAGTCATCTAAAAATAGCACATGGCTAGTTTTATTTCCAAAATTCTTAGAAGTCCTAGAAAAATTAGGGATTAGAAAATCCTCCAGTACCTTGCTCTTCCTACTGGTGAAACAGTGGAACATGTAAACGGCAGCCAGAAACTCCTGAATGCTCAGATGAACAAAGCAGTAGACTGATTTCTGAAAGATCACACACTCTCTTTTGAAAATCTCTGTACAAAGTCCCGAGTACACAGAGGCCTCTGTGACATCCAGACCACAGTGCTTCAAGTCTTCTTGGTAGAACATGATGTTTCCTTTGTCCAGATGTTCAAATGCCAGCCTCCCAAGCTTCAGAAGAGCTTCAGGAGTAGAAGCCTTATGGTACTTCTGAATCTTCCTCTTTGTCTGAGCCAGCAGGAAGTGTGAGTACATGTCGGTCATGGTCTTGGGCAGCTCTTCTCTCTGCCCTGCTGTCAACATGTACTCCAGAACTGTAGCAGTGATCCAGCAGAAGACTGGGATTCCACACATGATGTGGAGGCTCCTGGATGATTTGATGTGGGAGATGATTCTGCTGGACAGCTCTTCATTACTGAATCTCTTCTTAAAGTACTCCTCTTTCTGAGCATCAGTGAAACCTCGCACTTCGGTGACCCGGTCAACACATGTAGGAGGGATCTGATTGGCTGCTGCTGGTCTGGAAGTTATCCAGATGAGAGCCGAGGGAAGCAGATTACCATCAATGAGGTTTGTCAGCAGATCCTTGACCGATGACTTCTGTGTGACATCAGACATGACGTTCCTCTTAGTGAAATCCAGTAAAAGTCTGCTTTCATCCAGACCATCAAATATGAACAAAAGTTTACAGACAGCGAGTTTCTCTGCTGTGACCTTCTGTAATGTTGGATGGAAAACATGGAGCAGCTCCAGGAGACTATACCGCCTATCTCTGATCAGGTTCAGCTCCCTGAATGAAAGCAGAATCTGCCCAGTCCAGAGTGAACTTCTGCACTGAGACTGTTTTTCCAACACCAGCAACACCATAGGTCAGAACCACTCTGATTTGCATTTGTTGTTCGGGTAAGGCTTTAAAGATATCATGACACTTAATTGGAGCATCATGGAGGGTCTTCTTGTTTGAAGCTCTCTCAAGTTGCCTCACTTCATGTTGGGTATAAACCTCCTCACTCTGTCCCTCTGTGATGTAGAGCTCAGTGTAGATTGCATTGAGGAGAGTTCCACCTCCTGTTTTATCAGTTCCCTCAGTCACAGATTGACATCGCATCTTCAAACAGATTTTATGTTCATCGAAAACTTCCGGAAGAACATCATCTACTAAAAGACAATAAAACAACATTTTTTATTTTTATTTTTTTTACATATATTTAACATTTAACATATATTGTTTAGTTTTTTGAATGACTCCATCAGCAAACAGATGTTCAATTTTACTTTGCACACAGCTGCTCCTACTGGCTGTCCAAAGTCCAGAACTGGTTCTGGATTTTTTTCCACACAGGGGACAAGTGTCTCTTGATGAGTCCCAGCACAAGTCGATGCACTGTTTGCAGAACGAGTGTCCGCAGATGGTAGAGACTGGCTCATTCACGACAGCCTGACACAAAGCACAGCAGGACATTGGCTCCTCCACATACTTGAGACTGTTCTTTCTGTGGATAGAAAGGGAAACTTATTGTGGCCATGTGGCTAAACATGAAGTTAATTAAGTTGAAAGGCTCAGTATGGTCTATTACTAACTCAATGCTCTATCTTTACTTATCAAGCAATAATCATTTCCTTTTACACCATCAGAACTTATATTGATCCAACACACGAGCTCTGAGCACCATGTTGACACCAAGCTGTCCACAAAGTTATCTGTTTACAAGGAAGAGGGTTTATAATGACAGTATTTTCCTGATATCTGCTTTTCAGTCTCTTCCTGAGGACTGTACTACTAAGCAGCATTTTGTCCAGCTATGCAGGTGGTTCACTTCTTACCAAGGTAAATCGCTATGGTAACTTATGCTGTTAACCTATCCTGTTACGTTCAAGATTAGAGATTAACTGGTATAAAATAATCCCGTACTGACCAATCGATTATTCCGAAATTAACATCACCATTTCTAGAAGATCTCTCAGACCTCTATGGGGAGAGTTGGAGGGTCTAAAGCAGGGGTGAGGGAACTCCAGGCCTCAAGGGCCGGTGTCCTGTGGGGTTTAGATATATCCTTGATCCAACACAGCTGATTTAAATGGCTAAATTACTTCCTCAAGATGTCTTAAAGTTCTCCAGAGGCCTGGTAATGAACTAATCATTTGATTCGGGTGTGTTGACTCAGGGTGATATCTAAAACCTGCAGGACACTGGCCCTTGAGGCCCGGAGTTCCCCACTCCTGGTCTAAAGTTTTTCAGTTACTTTTAAAGTTTTTGTATTTCCCTGACCTATTTGGGATGGAGTTTGTATGTTCTCCCAGTGTTTGTGTGGGTTCCCTCCTGGTACTCTGGCTTCCTCCCACAGTCCAAAGACATGCAGTAAGTGGGGTTAGGTTAGCTGGTGATTCTAAATTCCCCATATTTGTGAATGTGAGTGTGAATGGTTGTCTGTCTCTCTGTGTTAGCTCCACGACAGACTAGCGACCTGTCCAGGGTGTACCCCGCCCTCTCGTCCTGTGTCAGGCGGATAGGCAGCACTTCTGCAGCATTCATCACTTGTCTTTTTAGAACAGTGTTATATTGTAGTGTACATAGGAAAAGATAAAGAAATACAAAAACAAATCCATATGGCCACAAAACAAGCTTTAGTTTCTATGTGTGTGTATTGTATTTACTTAGCATGGAAGATGGGAAAACTGCACTCAAATAAATGAGTATATTTATGCTTCACATCGTTAATACCATACCTGAAACCCAAAAAGTGCATTAGTTAGATATATTTTAACTAATGCAGTCTTTACTCTACATTTAGTTTGTAAGTATCTGGTCACCCTAGTCCCTGGGCGAAGTCCCTAACTATGCAGAGGTATCAGGTAGTTGTGGTGTTTAAAAATAAATAAATAAATAAAAATACAATTCTTACAGATAAATTGCAGGGGGGAAAAAGAAAAAAACAGGAAGAACAACATTATTTTACAACTTAAGACACTACCACTGACTCTGGCTCATTTTCAGGTAGGTGTAAAACAAAGCAGCCTCTTACTTTGTGTTTGAGAGTCCTGGTTCATTACTGAAGTTTGGAGGATGACCTTTGGACCAGTCACTGGCCACAGACATAGACACAGGAGATGGTGTTCTGTCCTCCTCTTCCTCCAAATTATTGTTTCCCCTAATGAGCATCAACAATACATAACAAATATCGATTTTTTAAGTTTTATTTTTTGTTTTATGTTGGGAGCAAACAATTTCACAACAGTGTTATTGTTCTATAAGAATTAATCCTGCTCCTCACATACAAGGTCTTAAATAATCAGGCCCCATCTTATCTTAATTACCTTATAATACCATTTCACCCTATTAGAGCTCTTCGCTCTCACACTGTAGGCTTACTTGTT